>VZRQ01009967.1:2833072-2861122 GCA_013397975.1 Machaerirhynchus nigripectus
GCCCGCGGGCGGAGCTAGGTGTCTCCAGCGCGGTCCCGGCCCCGTCCCTCTGGCCCCGTCCCTCCCGGCGCTGTCCGCGTTGGTGCGCGGGCGGCAGCGGCCGCTCCCCGCGGCGGGGGTTTAACCGGCCGCAACGGCAGCGCTGCAGCAGCTCAGATGGAGCTGCGTGTGCTCGGGCACCTCCGGCAGAGCAGGCGAGCCGGCAGGCTGACCTGCTGGGTGAAAGGCAAGAGAGCAGTGCCAGGCCTCCGTGACTTCTGTCTCTTTTTGGGGCACTGAGGCAAACGCAGCACCCAAAATAGGCGGGCAGCCAGGCCCGGGTCAGCGCAGCACTGAAAGGCATTTCCCGGTCATAAACGTGTGATGGTCCTTTCCATCCCGGCCGCGCAGGGGGCGTCGGGCTCTGGTTCCTGTAATGGTATTTTCTCCCGTGCGCTAAGGCTGGGGAGAGCTCGGAGTCTTAGCAGTCCAAGAGAAAACGGGAAATGAAAGCTGTGTCTTCTCCCACTGACTGCTTAATTTTATAATTAATTTCTAATGAAATCTATATTTTCTTCAATTTTTTTTCCGTCTACTTGCTGAACACTGGAAGGGAATAAACTTGGTCAAGCCAAATACAAACGACTCCACTCTGAAATACTGTCTAATGTTTAGATTCTGCCAGCCTACTGAATTGCTAATTATTGTTGGACTTGGAGAAGAATAGGGAAGGCAAACTGAATTTGTGACATTACAAATACTGCCAGTGATTTAAGAGACCACTCATCAAAAAAAAAACAGCCAAAGAGTACTAGCTCAATTTGTACTTGTCTCATACTGCAATTCCTAATGCTATCACTTGTGTTCCCTCTGTATTCAGTGTCTTCTTGGTGGCATGGTCAAGTTCCAGATAACTCTTAATGATACCTATTACTTTTCCTGTTTAATTCTTGAATTAAGGCAGTTGTAAGATATGGTTGTGCAGAAACTGCTACTGTTGTTTTATGAACACACATGGTTAGGTGGACTCGTGTATTTTCAGCATTAGCATAGCCTGTGAATTTGGCTTTCTGCATTAGGAGCACAGTGAGCAAGTAAACACAGACCCACAGCACAGGCTGTGCTTTTTGGCCTGTTTTGCAAGTTATTCCATATGCACTCAACATAATGGCTATGCAAACAAAATTGATACTGCTTTAGAAAAACATCTCCAGTGATAAGTTTGTATGTACATATTTAATTCCCGTTATGTAACTTTTAAAGCTGTGCATATTCCTGATACCTGATCTAAAGATCAGTTAAAATGGCTGACATTTGAAGAGCCAAACTGTTCAAATAATGCTAAAAGAGTTATTGCAGGTGGTTATCTCTATTTGTAGTTGATAAAGCTACCTAGAGTAACATCCAGCAGAGCAGTATCTGCTTGTGGGCTTGTGACATCTTCATGTTTTTTGGAAGGCAAGAGTTTAACCCTTTATGGAGACATCGGACTGAATACCTGGAATGTCTATAATTCACTCCTGGGTACAGTGGGGAGACACAGGATACCTCTGTTCCTATGTACATGCCTACGAAACCCATGGAAGTGGGAGAAACCTTGCTCCACCACAGGGAACTAAACTGAATACTCATTGTATTGTCATATGCTTTGCAAGACAAAATCAAGGCAAAATCCATTTTGAGTCTATAATTGATCATGGGTTGTGTTTTAAAGGCCTATTACCCGACTGAAATCACAGCTTTTTTAAAAGTAGCTAAAGCACACTTGATTTCACCACTCCATTTACAACTATGACAAATAATTTTTTTTAAATTAGTATTGTTTTCTATTTGCTTTCTGAAACTCACAGACTATTTGGCTTTTTATGTTGGATTTTTTTCTAAAATACGTTTTAAAATGTGAGCTATTAACTCTTGAACTTGAGAGGTTTTTTCCCCTGTGTAATAAGCACAGTCCTACTGTTGTTATTATTAGTGAAGGCTTTGTCTTGCTTATTGAGAGAGGAGGTTGTAAATAAGAAAATTACATTTTCTTATATTGAGAAATAAAAAATAGTCTGCTTGCTTTTTCGTTTATTTTCACATTTTTGTATATTGCTATGTTGATGCTCTTTTGGAATTGAAACCGACTTTTTAAGTGAAATTTCAGGTTAAATTCTGAATTTTTGTTGTAATAATGGGCATTAGAATACTCATTTACTATATTGTAGTCTCTATTTTGGAAAAATCCCATAAGGAATATTTTTCTTACTAGACTCTCTAGTAAAGAAAATTAATTCTTTCTGGCATTGTAGAAGCAGGAATTAGCATTTTGTTTCGGATGAAAAATTCCAAAAATTCTTCATAAATGTGTGGTGTAGTTTCTATTTACATTAGGCTTTCTCTAGTATCCATCACAATTCTGTGCCTTTAGAAAAGACTTGATCCCATCTCAAACAGTTTTTGCTGTATAAGGTAAAGATAAGGGATTTGCACTATGCTATTGTGGGCAATTATGTAAGTTGTGCTTCTCTGAGCACCTAACACTAGTAGATCTGAGCAGCTGATGTTAATGTAAACATTACACTTTTTCTGGGTGAACTTTGTCTTTAGGTCTTTTTCTTCATTTACATATCTAGGCAGAATGAATGCGTCGACTCAGATACTCGGTCTAACATTCAAAACTCTACCCTTTCAACTTACGTGTTTGGCATTCTGTGGATCAATGCCCAGATTTTCAAGCCAAACCCCAAAACAAGGAGAGTATATATTCAAGAGTCAAGTGAAAAGTTGTTTTCCTCATTTTAATCACATGCCTTGGCAAAAGAGAAAACTGATAGTTAAGAATTGAACTGAATAATCATTAGGCTTCCTAACTACTGAATCTGTATCAGCAAGTGCCCTGGAGATTTCAGCTTCTCCCAGTCTTGATTCATTCTGAAACCAGACTGATTAAGTGCATGGACAGAGACAGGAAATGCCACTGACAGTGCAGCATCATGCTGTATGATGTCCTCGTGCAGCACCAGGGTTGGAGCCTCTCCTCACTCTGCCACTTGAGCCAGTGGAACCATTAATTGTCTTCTCCTCTTTTCACATCCTCACTTCCCAACAGTCCCTGATCACATCTCACTCTTCTGCACTGATTGCTTTCCAAATTAACAACAGTCACAGTATTTCCTTTTCCCAAGTCTTTGCTCAGGTCATGAAATCCTCCTTCCAAATGCAAGTCACTATATGATTCTCATCAGTTAAACTGCTTCCTCTTTAATTTAATGAAGTTAAATTACAGCTCAAACAGTTATGTTTGACTAAGCAGTAAGAGACTGGATTCACAGCATCTTGAAACACTGAAACACTTTGAGACCTTGATTATAGCATGCTCCCAGTCATGCCAATAATAAGGAAAGAAATACAGTTTGTAACTTTGTACAGAGCAAGCATCTGGGAGCACCAGTCTCTGCTGCACCTTACACATCTCAGGCAGGTGCAACACACTGTCCGCATCCTCGTGCCAGTGGCACTAACACCGCTGTATTTAGTGGGGAGAAGCCTGTTGTTTTTCCCTTGCTGAGAGATTGCCATGGTGCTACAAAGCTGTTGTGGCTATTTGGAGCTTGAGCTCTGGTAATCATGGTAACTAGCTGCGTTAGAAATGTAGC
The DNA here is from genome assembly GCA_013397975.1 of Machaerirhynchus nigripectus. Taxonomy (NCBI): domain Eukaryota; kingdom Metazoa; phylum Chordata; class Aves; order Passeriformes; family Dicruridae; genus Machaerirhynchus; species Machaerirhynchus nigripectus. The sequence goes on from VZRQ01009967.1 coordinate 2,836,693, forward strand.
GGCATTGGTAACGACTTGTATTTGGGTTTTCTTTCATAAAGTAGGATACATACAATTAATGCTCTTATATGTCAAAATAGAAGGATAATGTTGATGCAATAACTATCAAACAGCATTTTAAATGCTGTTCCATAGAACAAAAAGGGAACAGTATGTCAGTATGTACTGTAAACCAACTTGGTACAGTCCCTGTCTGCTCCTCTTGTTCCCAAGCTGCCTGTGTGGGGTAGGATCTTGGCTGAGAAATGTAGATCAGTTATGTCAGGTAGCTGAGGGAGTGCTGGGTTTGTTACATGGGAGGGGCTCATGTTAGATGCATGGCTACCCCACCACCAGGGACCTGGAGTGCAGAAGATGTCAGTGGGAGCTTTTGTCTTCATCTGTGGCGAAAATGTTTCTTGTAAAGGCACTGCAGAGAAATGCTAACAAACATGGATGTTTTGAAGTTTATCCTAAAAATAAATAATTGGCTTCCATTTGTATTGATTAGTCAGCTTTACTGATAAATTAAAGGTGTATGTCAGTGGCGTTACGCAGTGCTGCAAGCATGCTCTCACAGGGAGCAGGAGCAGTAAAGCAGCAGTAGCCCAGCTGTGCATCTGGATATCCATGTCCCACATGGCAGCAGGGCTAATTCATCTGAGCAGAGTGCTCTGCTAAGGTGATAAATTGTTCCCATGTTCAGATTTCAGTGCGTATCTTTCTTGCATGCAAAGCTACGTTAACATTTCTATGTTGTTCCTCAAGGCTCTTCAGCAGCTGTGGTTACACAGTTCTGTTATACTTTATATTATTGTACCTCAAGAAAAACAAAAATGGCAGGCATCAGTCTTAGTGTATTGAGTAAATTGATTGTATCTCAACATACATAGTGTCGCTAAATATGTTAAAAGATCAAATTATACTGCAAAATTGCTCTATAAATATTTGCTGTACTGATGCCCCAGCTGTGTATATGAATTGTTAAATTAACCAGTACTGAAATAGCATCTTTTAGGGCTAATTACCTTTGCTAATTGTGTTTATTTGAAGAAATCCGGGCAAATTGTGTAAGAACTGGAACAGTCCCCTGTTGAATTTGTGCTGCTGCTGTGTGTAGTTCTGTACAGCAGATTTTTATATAGGGTAGAAAAACAGTTGCATGTGTTTGAAAGAAATACTGGCTTGCTTTGTGTTTTTGTATAGTTAATAGGATGTGTGTATATCTCTTGTTGACAGCAAAATTTCCCACAAGTCCAGGGAGAGTTTTTCAGCAGAAGTAGGTGGTTTGAGCCAGGTAGGACTGAGGAATCATGCACTGCCCTTCCAGCCATCCAATTACACAGATAGGATAAATCTCCTTTAAATTGGTGATTATATAGTGTGAATTGTATTAATGTTTCCTTGAAATACAGCTACACAAGAAATAAAGGACATGACAGCTTCTTAGACCCTCTGTCACCTATATTCCCCCACCTGAACGACTGAGCTTTAAATGATGATAAATTAGTTCCTAGCATTCCTGTTGTTGAGGCAGCCTGCAGTATGAAGCCAGGTAGGTGTCTCAGTGGTCATACAGAGGCCACCTCCCTATAAATTACACCATTCTCTGGCCCGTTCTACGTCTCACAGTTCAGGCTAATCATTGACAGGGCTTTTACAATCACAAGCTTTTAGTGAAGCTTTGATAAGACACTCCAGCAGCTTGTGGCAAATGAAGACGGTCTGCACGGCATGGACTCCAGCAAAAGAATGGAATTTTTTCAGCATCAGTACAAGAAATCTGATTTTTAACACTGGCACTATAAACTGGCATGATGTGTGGCCAACGACTGGAGAAAATTGTTACTTTTTGGACATTACTTTTCGTAAGGATAGTTACTGGGCTTGCTGGAGAGGGAAGATCTGTGTGGAAAAAGGACTCTCACTTCAGCCCCGTGAGTGAAACACAGATGTTTTTATATGACACTTTCCCCAAAGAGTTTCTCTGGGGTGTAGGGACAGGAGCTTTCCAGGTGGAAGGCAGCTGGAGGAAGGACGGGAAAGGCTCCTCCATCTGGGACCGCTTCACCCACTCGGAGTTCAGGGATGCTGACAGCACAGGCACCTCCAGTGACAGTTACATCTTGATGGACAAAGATTTGTCTGCTCTGGATTTTTTGGGAGTTACTTTTTACCAGTTTTCAATTTCATGGTCAAGGCTTTTCCCCACTGGAGTGGTAGCAGCTCCCAATGAAAAAGGACTTCAGTATTATAACACCCTTATTGACTCTCTGCTGTACAGGAATATTGACCCTGTGGTTACACTGTACCACTGGGACCTGCCCTTGACACTGCAAGAAGAATACGGGGGATGGAAAAATGAATCGATGATTGATATCTTCAATGACTATGCCACGTTTTGCTTCCAGACCTTTGGGGATCGTGTTAAGTATTGGATTACTATCCACAATCCATATTTAGTTGCTTGGCATGGGTATGGCACAGGTATTCATGCTCCAGGAGAGAGAGGGAAAATAACAACTGTCTACTCAGTAGGACACAATTTGATCAAGGTACAGTATAATAAGATTTTACAAATTGATCTTGCACTGCTGTGGAAAGTAATGGGAGGAATTGGTCCTGTGATCAGTTTTTAAAAAAAAAATCGCCTACTGTGAAAGCACCAAGAATTAGCCTTTAGCTAGGGCAGTCTTTCTGTTAATCCTCACTTTGATCTTATTGCTCGTCACAACAGCTGACTCAGTAACTGTTTTAAAGTGCTTGTTTAGTATTTTATTTAAATTAGCTTTTACATACAAATCCTGGCTATTAAAGAGCATTCGTTATTCTGTACATTTAGTTAAACAGATTTGGCCATACTGAAATGACTATTCTATTAGTTTAAAAAGAAATTCATTTGTATTTTCATATTGAATCAGTTTTACTAGCCACAGAGTATGTATTTGTAAGTATGATTAGTTCTAGCTTAGTAAGATCATACTGCAAAACGTTTACCTCTGAACTAGTAAGGTTGGCACTTCTGGGGTTTGGAAGAAAGCAAATGTCCTCTTCAGTACTTGAGAGTTTCAAATTATTTCCATGATGTACAGTATTTTTTGCATCTGCAGTGCTCAAAGTGCTCAAAGTGACCTTTACAGAGCAGGTCACTACCCCATCTCTGCCGCCAGTATAATTCCCCCTGCTGCAACTATTCCTGACTGTCACAAAGAGACTTTTTCTACAACTTCCCATACTTTATACATGTAATTAACAAATAAATCTGAATGGGTTTGTCCTACAGAAAGAAGTATGCATGTGGGAAAAAATTATTTGCCAGAGTAGTTAAAAATATTCTGCAACTGACAAATTCTTGTATTTGCTTCTGGCCTTGAACCGTCAGAACATCATTTTTCAAAAAATTCACACTGCAGTCAATAGAAGTTTTACACACAGAAAAGTTGTTGAGCACCCTGAGTCACTAACTGATTTCAGACTTAGCAGAAGAATGATTTAACTATAAATATTTGTGAAGCATCTCAAAGAGAACTGATGCTGAATAATTCCCTTTATTTTCAAGTGCTATTTTATATAGTGCGTGTAAAAGATACCATGTAAGTCTGCAGTATTTCTTGCCTTCATTTCTGAATGTCACAATCAAATGTGGAGTACCAGCTACGCAGTCTCTGCACTTTCTGTAAAATCCATGTAAGCAGCACACCACACACAGGGAGTGATACTCCTCTGCTGAAGGATCAATTGGATTTTCCAGGAAGCCAAGCACAGCTGGGTCTGTTATAATTACTGACCTAATTTTCCTGGTCAATATTATTTCTCTCTCAGACTTGATTTGATAGTTGCTTCTAGTTCTAGAGAGTAAAATAAATTACTTGGATGAAAGAATTAAGGAGACTTTCAGCAATACACAATCCTTTAACTACTGTTTTATTATCCTTGGGCAGAAATTATTTTCCTGTGGTACCCTTCTTGCAGCCCCATGAACATTACCCAACAAATGAGCAGTTCTCTCCTGTACAACTGTAAAATTTCTGAAGATTTTAGATTTGAGATTCATGAAGAATCTGGAATTTGTTGTAAGGTATTTGAGGAACTGGAGTTTTCTGATTGAGGTTAGAGATGGAATGGAAACTCTTGAGGTATCCGTCGATATAAGCCATCTCATCTTTGATAGAATTATTTCTTTCTCTTAATAAACTGTAATGCCAGCCAGCCATTGCACGTAAGTCACAGCTGGTACTACATGTTTCAAGCCAACTAGCCAGAATCTTTCTCAAAGATTTTTGGGTGAGTTTAAATGTTCGGTTCATTTTGCAATGGTGACAATAGAGTATTAATGTAATGTATTGATGCACAATCAGGATTCATGTGTTGTGAAATACCTCTCCTTTGAGAATCAAGAGAAGTTATAAGATTCTCTCTTTAAAGAGACTTCTCATGGGTTTTTATTTCAGGACCAGTGTATACTGGTCTGTTTCTCAGACATGGTATCGTGGCTACCTCCTAATTTCCCACTGCAAACCAAAAACATTATCCCAAAAATAAAAGACCGACCAAAATGTCAGGTTTTGGCAGTGTGAGGCAAAGCCTGTAAAAGCTCATGAAAAGATTGCCATTTATGTAATCAGCTTTAGGAAGAGCCACATTCCAGTTCATGTCAAGGCTTCATTTTTGGACAGGCTGTTGACAGACATGGTCCTCAGTGCCACCCTGTGCACAAACCAGGTCCACCCATTAAATATACAGAGCAGGAAGAACAGGTCTGTAATGCTGAAAAGAAGCTAATCTGGCCACCACACTGTTACACAGCAATTTGCTGAAAATCATTCTCAAGCCATTTTGTCGTATCTTTGGATAAATTAAATGAAGGTCTCTCATGAATCCTACTTTTAGTTTAATTTCCTTGTGTATTGTTGCAGTTGTGGTGTTATCAGAACTAATCACTCTTTATATAAAGGAGGACTTTTATGTGATATATCAGTCATAACCTGAAGCTAAGTTAAATAGAATCACAAAAACAATATAACAAACCATAAACCTCTGCTTTTTTGGACTTTGGATTATTTTATTGTAAGAACAGTTTGAAAGCTGCTGGGGATCTTTGTGTCCCTAGAAGAGGGCTGAAGAAATTTCCCTTAGTTTTAAACTATCAATTTTATTTATTTCAAAAGCAATACAATGTCTTAAATAATTGGCTGGCATATGGAAAAGTTCATAGAATACCAGGTTGGAAGAGGACCTCAAGGACCATCTCCATGCATCTTAGAACTGATTAAAAAATTATCTACTTTCATGAATGAATTCATGTAGGTAACTAGGTAGATAATGATCTCCTTAAGGCTTTTCAACAAAAGTAGGGTTGGTCTGTCTTCATTCTGCCCCAGAGCTCTGTGTTGGCTGGCACAAGGCATTGCTGGTGCCGAATCACTTCCTACCTGTGCTCCCCTCCAGGCCTTGCATCCTGTTAAGGGAATGCTCCAGACACATCTACTTACAAGACAGCCCTGCCTTTTACATGGGCCTTGCTATTCAAGATCCGTAAAGAGAGGTAGTGAATGCAGAATCAAAGGCTGATAAGAAGGGTGCTTAGGAGATCCACATTGGGAAAATAATCCAGAAGAAGAATTTCAAATTTCAATTTAAAAAAAAATTATTTTAAAAACGTATTTGCATGGTACTATGTATGCTGTTCATACACAGAGGGTAATAATTGCTGCTGACCATTTAAAGGACTTGATACTGCCTCTACAGAAATTTAGTAGGGAATCTGAACTTTGATGCTTATTAATTACGAATTGCTAAGGGGTTCACTTGGATAAATCTCTCTTCAATCATATGGTCATTATGAGTAATAAAAGGAGCATGTGGAATCTTACACCAGATGGAGAGTGGCCATCAAAAGTGTATTTCTGTTCTTCATTAAAGGAGACTGCACTTCACAAAGGCAACAGAAAACAATGGTAACGGGTAACTTGCTGTGCAACATTTGAAAGACACACCAGAGGAAATAGAAAAACTATGAGCTTGCTCCTTAGGCAGCTGTCATACTGAGGCAGAGAAGAAAAAAAAATGGCACACAGAAAAATTAGGTGGATTTCTTTGATTTAACAGTAAATAAATCTGACAAGAACACAATACAAAGCAGATGAATCATTGTGGCTGGACCTATGTGAGATATATACCTGATATATTATTACCATTTTCTCTATATCTAGTTATGTTCTTTCATACTTGGATTGAGGTTTGTAAATATCACAAGGGCAGACCAACCTGTCTTCTTTTCCTCCTCTGTATCAGTGCCCTCCAGGAAGTTCTGCCTTTGCTACATAATAGGCAGAAAGGGGCTCTTTTTTTTTTTTTTTATTTCCTGGTAAAAATTAATCACACTCCTTCCCATCTGGCAGAAAAGCCCGGGAGAGAAATGTCGTAATAAGGTCTCCCTAAAAAATGTGTTCATCACATACTTGAAAAAAGTAATAAATTCACTTTCAAGCCTGGTGTCTCCCTATAGATCCATTGCAGATCAGGTTCTTCTCTGTGCCCAGCTGCATTACTCCCAGCTCTTTGGTAGATCTCACTATGCCAGGATCTCTTCGTGGACACTGCTGACTTTGGGATCTGTGGATGAGTGTGCCCCAGGAAAGTCCTATAATTAATTCTCCTTAAAAACAAATTTCTACTTCAAGAATGGGGAATAACTATTACTTCTATGTCCAACTAGACACTTCCTTCCCTTCCCCCAAAGGGGACTCCTTTCCTCAGGATGCAGAGAGATGAAACTACCCCAGCACCTGGATTTCTTACAGGAGAAGGGAAACCTGTCTCCATCAAGTATGGCTCTAGGGTGGACACCAGAATCATTTATGCTTGTAAATGTCTTTGCTGGAAGATTTTTCAAATAGTAGTAGCCATCAGTGATGATATCAAATTCAGCACTGATTCATATTTTTTGATGATTTGTTATTTTCAGGTTAGCTTTCTTAGATTTCCTGGTAATCCTTAGGGAAAACACAATCCAAATGCAAGACAGTTAACATACAACAAATTTGATAGTAAAGCCTCAGTCCTTCGTAACACGTTCTTAAAAGTGTAGTTGCCTGCACCTCAAGATGTAGGCAGTCCTTCAAAAGGAACTGAGATTCAGTTTGCAAAAGAAAGGGTTTAGTTCTACTTTAGCTCTACTGACTATGGGGCATCTTTACCACAGACCAAAAGGGCCTTGAACAGAAATATACTCTCCAAATAAGCCACACACCCCTGCCCTTCTTCTGAAGTGTAACATATCATCATCAGACTCAATATTCCAGCTCTTCGTGGTTTAAACACCAAACAATTAAACAAAAAGCCCAAATGATTTTATTAACATTTTTTCAATTCTAGTTTTCCTCAATGTTCTTGCTTTCCAGCACACTAAACTAACTCCATACATCCCTGACATTGTTTTGTATGCTCACTGCTGTTCCAAGAAAAATTGACTAAAGTATCTTAAGAATTTGAAAGTATTGCTCTTTCTATTGAAAGCTCTTTGCATATGCATATGTTAAATTACAGGATCAGAATTTGAAGGAGTATGAGAATATTTCAAAAAGACAGAAGAACGATACTGTTTTCAGTTTATTAAGTTGACTTTTCTAGCCTTTTTACAGGGTTAGTACTAACTGACATAGCACTCTCTGTGACTTTCAAGTCTAGGGAATATTTTCTACATAAATACCAGGAAAATATGCTGAAATTTATGAGTCATACGTATCTAGAATAAATACCCAGTATTGATCCTACTTTAACTGTGTACTTAGCCTTGACATTTGTCCTTGCTCTAACAAGGAAAGTGAAAGATTAGGGATTAAACTCTAACTGAAAGAAGATCAGTCAAGATTTACTGAAAATACCCAATTTGATGTATGATACAGCTTTTAAATTTATGTTTGTTTCATATCTGGTCTTAAAAATCAAATTATATAAATCAGCTGATTCTATCAACAATAGTTTGCATTTAGCAAACACCTATCTGAGAATGTTAAGCTTCTTTACAGATAATTAACAACTCAAAACAGAATTATAGGCAAGCAAATTATATTGTGTCTACTATGTCTGTAAAACCCTTATTATAGACAGTGACAAGTTTTTTTCAGTAAGAGTTAATCCTCAGAATTAAGAGTCATCAGTGATACATACAAATTTGTATATGAGGATTCTATCTTGGCTCATATTAAATGTACTTATTTATACATAAGGTCTACTCATCTAGAATTATATCTGTGCCTGCATTCTCTACTGCACACATGATTTTTAATAGTAACTTTATTTTCTTCTAATCACTTCCTGAAGATGTGTATGAATACGAGTTGTCCCTGATTGGCTTTTACATGTAAATATCATATTCTAACTAGCTGGTTTTTGGCAAAGCAATCTTTCTCCACTTCACCTGGAAGAGTGTGATTGGTGTGATTTACCTGGTGCTATTGTCATGGTACTTGGCACTGTGTGTTATACAGCTGACTTTAGTGGGGGTTTTCTTGTTAAGCAAACGCAGCCATATGCCTCTCGTTCAACAGTGGTGCTAACGGCCTGTGTCTGGAGAAAAAGTGTAGAAACCAGGTGAGAAATTACTAGAGGAAGAGCACAGAGTAAGCCTGGCCCCAGCAGCCATCCCAGGCTGGAGTGACTTTCAGGAGAGGACAGTGAGGGCAACTGAGGAGATAGCACCGGCGACTTAAATTTTCTGATGAGGCTGGTGAGAAATCCATTTTATAATACTTTAACTGGATCCTGCAGTTTGCCTCATGAGTCCATTTTTGCTGGCTTCCCTCTTCAGCTACAGAACCTGCACTTCAAAGGTTAGTGTCACTTTATCAGTATTTTCAAAGACAGACCTTGAACAAATGTTACGAGCATGACCTTAGAAACCATAAACAACTGATACACAAAATTTCACAAACTGTAATTCTTTGGTACTCCCTAGCTTAAACAAATATCTACCTGACATCAGGCATTTTGGGGTTCTTTTAAACTGTCGAGGCTGTGTGTTTCTAGGTAAATTAACTGAAATTATTGCCAAGGGTAAGCAATGCTGTGTGGCTTAGCAATGATGGCAGTCTCACTCAGCACTCAGTGTTTCACAATGCTTCTTGAAATGAATGTTTTTTCTGGGTGCAAACTATTATTTTCTTTCCAGCTTAAGAGTATAATGCCACACTTTAGGGATAAGGTAAACCCTGAGTTACTGGACAACTCTTCAGCTGGGAGAGGTCAGCTCCTCTCCCCTGTGTCAGATCACCCGATGTGATTCACGCTGCCATCTAGAGTCACTCTTCTCTGACCTACCTGTCCTGTTTTCCTATAGGACTTTGATAATGCTTGTGGTTCCTCAGTCTCCCATGTATTTCTGGTGTAAGTTTTGTCTGCTGGATGCCCTTATTTAAGTAATTAATAATGTGACATTTGAAGCTAATTGTGATGTGTGATAATGTTACACTTTCTAAAACATGATGATAATCAGAAAAGTGGTATTAAAATGTGATACAGTGTTATGGCCATTTCAAAGAAGAAATTATCTAAAATCCTGCACTAAATTCTCACTCAGAACTGTGAAAGTTGACATTTGTGTTCAAAATTCCTAGCTGGGTCCCTTGTCCAAGTTTTTACATTTAGGGATAGTGCAAATACCAGAACTTGAACACCTGCTCATATGACTAGGCCAAAATAAAACAACTAAATCCCAGGAAGAGGGATAGGGTGGATCTGATTTGATCAGAGTAAGTCCAGGTAAGGCCTGGAGCACAGAGTGGTTAGTAGCACAAAGTCAGCACTGACAAATGAAATATCATATGAGATGCATAATTTATGAAATAATTGTGAAGATGGTTTAAAATTTTAACCATATCAGGAATCACTGCTTGACAGAGAAAGACTCAGATGGGACTGTCTAGATCACAGAGTTCAAATCCCACCATTAGAGCTGTTTAGTTCCAAAGTGTCTGTGTAACAGCTATTCACATCCCTGCTGGGACCTCTCCTGAAATCTAGATGTATGTTAAAAGGCGAAAAGCCACAGCCCTAACGTGTCATTGGAACAGAACACGAGTTACTGAGCATTGCCCTCATCCCAAGGAACCTTGCAGGGTAACAGTGATTGCCCATTAAATTACATGAATTACCCTGTGCAGGGTAATTCATGTGCCTTAACTGATATTTCCATATAAGCCTGCAGTGAATCAGATGGAGCTCCCTGCCTCTCTAGCTGCCAACACACGAAGACACTTATTAGAGTTACAATTTAATGCTATTTTTCTCTCATCAGGCTCATGCAAAAGTCTGGCATAACTACAAAGAACACTTTCAGCCCTATCAGAAGGGGATGATATCCATAGTATTGGGATCCCACTGGATCGAACCTAACAAATCGGAAGATGAGTCAGACATTTCTAAATGTCAGAAGTCTATGGAGAGAGTACTCGGATGGTTTGCCAAACCTATCCACGGGGATGGGGATTATCCAGAAGAGCTGAAAAATGAATATTTGTTTTTGCCACACTTTACTGAAGAAGAAAAAAACTACATAAAGGGAACAGCTGACTTCTTTGCGTTTTCCTTTGGTCCTAGTAACTTTAAACCTCCAAACACTCTACCAAAAATGGGACAAAATTTGTCACTCAATTTGAGGGAAGTACTGAACTGGATTAAACTGGAATACAACAGTCCTCGAATCTTGATTGCAGAGAATGGCTGGTTCACTGACAGCCATGTGAAAACAGATGACACCACAGCCATCTACATGATGAAAAACTTCATTAATAAGGTTTTACAAGGTTTGTACAGAAATCAGTTGTTGGATTTTCAGAGAGAACTTTTTGATCGTTTGATATTTAGCACTGTAATAATTTAATCCTTTTTTTAAAGAGATAATGGCAATAAAGTTAATCATTAATTATTTATACTGCATGAGTACAAGTCATGGATCAGGATCTACTGGTGCTAGGTGTTGTACAAACAGAAAAAACCCATAGCCATAGCCCCTGCCCCAGAAAGCTAAAGTCCAGCATCTGCAGTGGGTTAGGGTTAGGGTTTGGGTTTCCATACTGAAACTATTACTCCTGCAGGACTCCAAGACTCCACCTATAGGCGATACAGAAAAGCCTTGAGATCTTCTTCTGTGGATGTCACCTCTGGTGACTCAGGGAGCTTAGTTAACTCCTGACCTTTCCTACCTTCAGCCCCTAGTTCCTGCCCTGAACCTTCCCCTTGTTTTTCAGGAGGCTTTTCTCATCCTCACTCTAACACTCAGTCAGGATCCTGACTTGTTTCTACCCTCTCCTTTCACTGTCCCTGCAGACAATGCTACAAACATACTCATACTCTGATCCACCAGATCTCTACCTATCACCTGCCTAACTTCTAATTTTCTTTACCACAAAATATACGTAAAATAGTACTTTTTTCCCTACCGATTTAAACGGCCACAAATTCTCAGCATGCACCATCTCAACTACACAGCATTTTTTGCTCTGAGAATTAAGCTTACCCCCATCTATTCAGCGTGCTTCTAGAAACAAAAATGTTCTCAGTTGTCACTTACTCTGTCCCTAGATACCTTCTCTCATTTGTTCAACCTTCCTCATTGCAGACTCATCTTCGCTTGCAAGGCCATTCTGGCTTATCTCTTTAACCTCTAAATCATTCTCTGCCTCTGCATTTTGCAATTGGTATTTTCAGACTTTTTTGTACTTTCTCCCATGGTTTCCCTAATATTTAGAAGTTGCTTTCTTGAAAATACATGCCATTGTATTGCTTTGTTACATTTCTTTGTCTCCTTTCCAGTATTCTGGCCTTGTCTGTCAGCTTCTCATATACTCACATTGCAAGCTCTTGGGCTTTCTGATTTCATCTGGCAACTAGGAAAGCATCCAGCTGGACTATGCCCACGCTGCTGGGTACCTTGTTACTCTGCTGCATGAATACATGCACTGTGCAAAACTGCTTCCTGCTCAAATTGCAGCCTGGTGTGACTAGGGTGAGGAAGTTCAGTGGAAATACAGAATTATGCAAAATGAAATGTCCTGGGAAAATGAGGCAAAATTATATTGGGAAAGAATAAAGCAGAAAACTTCATCTTTATTCCTTGGCTTACTGGTGTAGTGGACTACAGGTAAAATATGTCCACCTGTCTGTGTCAAAATCCTCAGCAACCCTACTTGGTCACTGCTTTGCCTTGGGTATTCCAGCCCTTAGAAGGTTAACGCGAGGAGTTATCCCGCGTTATTTCCTAGCTCAAAGCTGGTGACAGGCAGTGCATATGACTGACCATGGAGTTTGGACTTTTTCTTCCAGGCTGCCAGCTGGCATGTGCCCACATGGGTAAAAAGCACTGTGGTTAGTTGGTGTCCACCAAGAAGCTGCTTTGCAGGTTCTGCTGTCCTTGCTGAAGAATGAGGTTCCACATCTGAGAAAGCAGTTGTGCTGTCATCTTTCTCATATCTTGTATGTAAAAGATCATATCTAGATTCCTTTGCAAGAGGGACATTAAGATTGCCTGAGGAAATCAGCATGCACTGCACCCATTCTGTAACTAAATCAGTCTCTGGGTTGGTCAACCCAACTTCTCTAAAGTCATTAACAGTCCCATGCCAACAAAATAAATTTTTCAATTTACAAGGTGAATAGACATTCCCAAATGTTTAAGCTTGCAGGCATCTTTCAAATAAATGTAGAGTGTTTTAGCTTCATAACAAAGTCACAAACCAGATCAACTGTTGCTCCCTTTGTTTTTACTCATGATTCTCTGATTTTACTGGTATATATTACTGGCAAATTGTGAAATTCAACTTCAAACCTGGATGTGGTGTAATATTTCTTCTTAGCTCAGAGCAGAAATAAAGCATCCTACAGTAATTTAATTTCTTAAGGAATTAGTGAAACTTCTTTTTTAGTAAATAAAGACTAAGATATATGTGAGTTTTGCAATGAATTACAGTGGGTCAGTGACCCTATGGATCTTAAGAAGACACTCAAGATTTTCAAAGTAAATAGCCCTTTTCCATAAATATCCCTTATATATGTTAGAGTACTAAATACAAGACTCATGGATGTTACCTTCTCTTATGCAGCTATTAAATACGACAACATAGATGTGTTTGGTTACACAGCCTGGTCCCTCCTGGATGGCTTCGAATGGCAACATGCTTACAACATCAGGCGTGGATTATTTTATGTAGATTTCAAAAGCAAAAAAAAGGAAAGGATTCCCAAGTCATCTGCACTTTATTATAAACAAATAATACAAGAAAATGGCTTCTTCCCAAAGGATGCTACCCCAAACTTGCAAGCTCAGTTCTCCTGTGACTTCTCCTGGGGTATCACCGAGTCTGTTCTCAAGGTAAGCATAACATATTAAGAGGATCACTGGAAACAGAGTAATCAGTGACTTCAGCTTTGTGAACAAATGACTGTGTATGGCACCTCGCATTCAAGAATTTCAATGCACACTGCCAACAGAAGTTAAGCCATAACTGCACTGGTTCAATTTCATGTGTTTCCAGGTTTTCAGGTGAGCTGGTCACAGAGTGCTGCGTACTGCTGCAGCAGCAGACCCTGCTGCAGGAGCCCTGCCAGGCCCAGCCCTCCCCCACCTTCCCTCTGCATCTCCATGTGGCAGATCAGATGAGGAAATTTCAGACCAAGAAGCTGATCCAACCAATTGTTACTGGGTTATTTTTCAACCAGGGGTTTCCAAATCCAGTTTGCAGTGTGGCCATAGGGATGCTTGTGATGGCCTGACAGAGAGGGTGACAAAGGGCAGGGACGAGGTGGTTACACTGGTGGCAGCAGAGCTGCCTGCAGGCTCCAGGTCTCATCTAAAGCAGAAACACATTCCTGGGTTAGGCCTGGCTCTAAGTGCTGCTTAGACAAGTGGGTAAGAAGCCATTATTTAAAAAGACACATAGCAGAGGTGAAGATAACCAACCTTGAGGTTTTACCATCTGAACTCACATTAGAAAACAGATCATACCACCTTTTGTCCAAACTGGTTCCTACAGGACCTATTTATACCTTATTTTTCTTCTATTTCTACTTTAAACTTAATAAATAAGCTAAATGTATATATGGCCAGTGTTGGGATATCCTTTTTGTCATCACACACAGACAGTCCCACGACAAATACCAGCCTCAAAAAATAAAACAAAACCCCATAATTTAACCTATTCACGGACAACAAATAGGAAAAAAAAAAGTAAAGCCTCTATATATCTTGTTAATATACAGCACAAAAAAGTATATTTTCTTTTTTAAAAAGTAATTAAATATTTTTAACTTTACTATATTGTACTTTGAAACCTACAAAAAGCATTTAAAAATTAGAATATGAAAAAAATTCATGTGCTACTCAGAACTTTTTCAACTAGTAGGAGACAGAAAAGATACAACTAAATGCTACAAGCTGTTTGTGTCAGATTACTATGCCTCAGTTTCACAAGGTTGATCTCAGCAGCAGTGCCAAAATAATCCATGCCTACCTCATGTAGCCCCTGGTGCTTGTTCTCACTACCTGCTCTCCTGGCAGCTGCCTGAGAAGTGCTGTGTGCATGACCAGAGTGAACTCATCAGGGAGAGCTATCTGTGTGAAAACATGTCATGTAGGCTGGTGGCAGTGCAAATGCTCCTGTGTATTGAACAGAAAAAAGTGCAATTTTAATGTTTTCCATAGGGAAAGGAACAGAATGATAAGATGACCACTAGCACAAAGCCATATAGGTGAGTTGGTTATCCTCTTCCCCCTGGAGCATGTCAACAGGGCCTTCTGACATCCAGCACTAATCCTACAGCTAAACACAGGCAGAAATGCAGACTACAAGCAGGTACTGTATTCATTTAATTAAGACCCATTGTAACGTACTTTTATTTTCACAGGCAGAATCGGTGGCTTCCTCACCACAGTTCTGCGATTCTAGCCTGTACCTCTGGAATGTCACAGGAGATGGGCTTCTGCACAGAGTTGAAGGGGTAAAGCTGAAAACCCGACCAGCACAGTGCACAGATTTTGTCAGTATTAAAAAGCAACTGGACCTCCTGGAAAAAATGAAAGTCACCCATTACAGATTTGCACTTGACTGGTCACTAATTTTACCCAATGGAGATTTGTCAGTGGTCAACAGACAAGTTCTTAGGTATTACAGATGTGTGATTAGTGAAGTACTGAAACTCAATGTTCAATCCATGGTCACCTTGTATTATCCAACTCACACCTACCTGGGCCTGCCAGGTCCTTTGCTGCAGACAGGAGGATGGTTGAACCAATCCACTGCCTACGCTTTTCAAGACTACGCAGCTTTATGTTTTAGGGAACTCGGTGATTTGGTTAAACTTTGGATTACAATAAATGAGCCTAACCAGCTAAGCAATGTCTACAACAGGAGTGGCAATGACACCTATCGGGCAGCACACAATTTATTAATAGCACACGCCATGGCCTGGAGAATATATGACGAGCAGTATCGGTCCTCTCAGTATGGCAAAGTGTCCTTGTCCCTGCATTCAGACTGGGCTGAGCCTGCCAACCCCTTCTTTGAAACTCATTCAAAAGCTGCCAACAGGTTTCTTCAGTTTGAAATAGGCTGGTTTGCCAATCCCATATTTAAGACTGGAGACTATCCAGCTACTATGAGGGAATACATCAGCTTTAAGAACAGAAAAGGCCTCTCATATACTTCATTGCCATCTTTCACAAGTGAGGAAAAGCAGCTTATCAAAGGTGCAGCTGACTTTTATGCACTGAATCATTTCACCACCAGATTTGTGATTCATGAACCTCAGAATGGAAGCCAGTATGAATTTGATCGTGACATTCAATTTCTGCAGGATATCACGTGCCTGAGCTCCCCTTCTCGTTTGGCAGTGGTGCCTTGGGGAATGCGCAAAGTTCTCAGGTGGATTAAGAAAACTTACGGTGACATCGACATTTACATCACAGCAAATGGAATAGATGACCAGTCCTTAGACAATGATGAACTTCGAAATTATTACTTGGGCAAATACATACAAGAGGTTTTAAAAGGTGAGTACAGGACAGATTCAAGTTCCCCAGAGCCATTTCCATGGCTCAGAGCCAGGCACTGTCATGTCTTGCCCTGGACAGAGCAAGCAGTCCTGGTTCAGATGCAGGAGCCAGCAGCACTGAGCCCCCCGAGGGGCCCGACTCTGCAGTCACACTCAGAGCAGCTACAACACAAAGCAATGGCATCAAGTGCCTTGCACAAAATGCAGCTACAGCTGCCTCCAGTTTAAACCATGTGAGAAGCTCTCTGGGCATGCACATCAGAGTAGTTATTCAGAAGTTATTAGGAGATGGCAATTCAGCCCAACAACTCCCAAGAGACAATTAAAATTTCTGCTCTCCAAAGAAAAGCAAGAGTCTCCTTGCTTGCTGAACTAGCCATTGGACAGGAAAGTGCAAGCAAGTCCAGAGAGACCTGGAGGGACATACAGAAGAAATACAGCAGGGCACCAGCAGCACCAGATGCTGTTGAAGGGAGAGTCCAACTGTAGTTCTTGTTCCACTACTTGTTTTCTTCTGGGCACATATGGAAATCTACTTCTTCACTTTAGAGAAAAACTAGTAGGAGTTACGGAGGTAGAGGACAAAAACATTGAAGGCAATGATCTTCAGCAATAGCATATTGTATGAGAAACCCTGCAGGGACCTCACCCCTCCCCTCCCTCGTCCTCCAACCAATCATTAAAGAAAAGCAGTGAGACACAGGCTACCAGCAAGGCCTAGGCACCTGAACCATACAGACAAAATGACATGTGCAATACATCCCTGCCCTCAGTATTCCCTACTGGTGAGCATAAGAGAGATCCTGATCAGGACATGGGATGTTTAAAAGCTTTTCTGAGGCAACTGACATCAAACACAATCTAGGTATCCTGGTTTCTCCTCTCTAAGAATTAACAAAAATGAGACAAATCTTACTCATGGCTAAGCATGGCTTCAGATTACTTTTAGACACCAAGAAACAAAGTGTTCTCTCTCCAGTGCTTAGCTTTCTCAGGTACTACAGGACTAATGAGCATTTGCTGATTTATTTTCCATGCTAATTTCATACTGCAAATAAAAGAACAATACATTACTAAAGGAAGCAAGTTATTAAATGAAAGGATTGTTTAAAGGGCACTTCATTATAGTATACGTTTTAATTATCAGAGAGCATGACGCTTCACAGTACTCACAAAAAGATCCCCCCCAATTTAAGTGCTCTTAATCTGGGTCACGTTCCCAACCACGCTCACTGCTTGCACATGACTTCAAGGCCTGCTATTTGTACATATTTTCACGCAGCACTTGGGTGCAGCAGTGTAACACAGAGCCATGCATGCTGCAGGGATGAGCAGCTGAGTTTGGCGCAGGCAGGAATTCTGGGAAAGCTGCTCTCACGGCACCAATGGGTAGCCACTCCCCCTGAGTCACTGCAGCTGGCTTCAGTTAAGAGCAGCATCTGGCTTCTCCCAGGAAAACAAACTCCCAGCTCCAACCCTGTCCAAATCCAGCTTTCGTGAGGTAGGTCCAAAAATCCCCAAATTAGAAGTTTTTTAAAACAGTAAGGCACTGTTCCTACTTAATTGAGCCAACTATTAGAAGCAGTAAATACTTTATGATGTAATTACTCTTTTAAAATTGGTAACAGTTTTAAATCTGAACTCCTTACCAGAAAGTCTGCAGGTTTTACTCAACATACAAGTTTTTATTAACACTTTGTTTTGGTTTCTTTTCCTCCTCAGCCTACTACATTGACAAAGTCAAGGTTAAAGGCTACTATGCCTTTAAACTGACTGAAGAAAAATCTAAGCCCAGATTTGGATTCTTCACTTCAGATTCAAAAGGAAAGCCTTCAATAAAATTTTACAACAGCCTGATAAGCAACAATGGCTTTCCTGCTGACTACTCAGTCTGTGACCCCTCTAGCCATGAAACGCAGTGTAGCTTCTGCTTGTTCATTTCTCAGAAGAAGCCGTTAATATTTTTTGCCTGCTGCATTTTCTCTACCCTCATCTTGCTTTTAGCTATTATTTTTTTTCACAAAAGAAAAAGAAGGAAATGTTTTAAGGCAAAAAGCATCAAGTGCATCTGTGTCTCATTTTAAAAAGGGTCACAAGCCCACTTTCAGCGATATCCAGCACTGCATTCTACAGTGGACAATGCCACTCAGGCAACTGTGGAAAAGCACGAAGTCACTCCAGTCACACACACCAAGCATTTAATTCAAAACCAAAGTAATCATATTCACAGGAAGAAGAGTTATGACACTTGTTTCTGGTGAGATTACTTTTATCCACCTACTGTACATAGAAGATAAGTTCATCTATTTAAAAAAAAAATTTAACTCTCCTGTGCCTTGGAATAACCTTTTAAACAGCTTAACTTGTAAAGAGAGACTTTTGAGAACTGATACACACTTTTGTATGAATAAATGTGTCTTGTGATGTATATTCATGTTATGAGTGTTGTTGAGCACGATACTGCAGCTTTTAGGGTTTAGAAAGTGTTATTAAACCGCACAAACCTTCAACTAAGTACAACACCAGCAATGAAGTATGCCAGGCCAGCTTCTGAAGATACCCCTAAAACAACAAATCCAAGTTAACTCCGTTATTGACCAAGTTATCCTTTACATATTGGGTGAAGTAGTTTTAAGCAAATTTAACTGGAAACAAAATCATATACAATCACTGTTTTTCACCACCAAAATGGGGCAGCCATAAAAATCACTAGCAGAGAACATCTAAATAAATAGTAACTATTAATCCACTCAATAGTGATGAATGTGATTTGCCCGTGTCATTTTACAAGTGATCTTTGGACAATTTTTGGAATTTCTTGAAGTGCGTGGGTGCTTTAACAACTTATTGCCAAGTATGTTTCTGCACTATCCCAGTATTTTATTTATTTTTTCCAAATTGAATGGAGCAAGTCACAATGTGGATTTTACTACTGCACAGAAATAGAACAACCTCCCAGTTGGATGCTGATACATGGCAAGATTAGTAACCAAGGAAAAAAAAGCTGTATCCCCAGATAACACACATCACTGATGGTGAAACTCAGCAATACACTCTGATCGAACTTTGAGGTCAAATCCTTTGTGTCCTTAATTGAGCAATAAAAATAAAGCATCATATTTTCAGACTACTGCTTCTATTTATGTATTTAGTTTAAATGGTCTTACAAATCCAGTTCTACTGATTTCAGTTTTGGTTTTCATCTACTTCAGATTCTGCCATCACAAGTCTGAGGCTTCAGAAAAGATGTGAAAGAACACTGGTCTCTCCTCTGTGAGAACAATGAATACCTTTACTATTTCTTAATGCTATGATTCAAAAATGCCACTTCATGACTTTGTCACAGAAAGATCATGGTGTACACGCTGCCCTACCAGTCTCTGAGAACATTCAGTCTGAATGAAGTCTAATGGTTCGAACACACATGGTGGCGTGGACCCAGTGTGCAATCTGCTTCTCCAAAAGCCATCAGATTCATGCAATCACCACTTAGTGCTTAAAAAAAAAACAACAACAAACCCAAGACATGAAATACAGTTTATTTTATTAAACCTCTCATGGTGTTTACATTTGTACCAGACTGAGCTGGCATTGCTGGTATAATGTCTCATGGTGGTTTCTGTCAGGACCCAGACAACTGTAAATAAAACATTATGAGCTTTTAGAAAAGTTTTAGCAGTGCAAATGTGAAACTGAAAGGTTATACCCACTTGATCCTAATTTTTCTAATGATTCTAATGCAAGACAGACATTAATAGCTCAGAGAATTTGCTTGATTTTACACAGACAAGATTACTTAAAGATGCCTTCAAACGCAATAGCTCAACTGTTCAACAAGCATGTAGTAAGTTGTTCCATCTCTCAAGGAACTTTGAACAGCACTAGAAGTTATTTTTTCAGAGGCTTGCAGATGTCTGGTACCTGGATGATGATTATGAAACTCAATTAATCTACGTCCTGCCTCAAGCTTAGGTTCCGAAGGCACACAACATGGAATTTATTTGCAAGTCAGCCTGCCCCACCCTGCACAGGTGTTTTGTACTATGTATGGAACCCCACACGGTTAAAATGCATCAAATTCCTTTAGCAGTTGAAATTCTTAAATTATCCCTACATCCTTGTATTTAACTTCAGTAACAAATGCCCACAGACAATGTGAACAGTTGTCCTTGTTAAACTGTCCTGCTTAGCAGCATTTACACACCAACTGCTTCCAAAGACCTTTCTATATAAATTGGGTGCTGTTTCAGTGAGGGCAGTGTTCAACCAGGAGGAACATCAGTCTGAGGTCTTCTCTGTAAATAGCTGTTAACTGGTCTGTCAGGCCAGGTCAGCTGATTTTAAATTCTTAGCCACCACTGCAGCTTTCATTCACAAGGCAGAGTACAGCACTGGAGAAAGAGCTTTTCTCCATACAGTAGCTAAATGCCAAGTTGATGAAAGATGGAAAACTGCTGTTGAAAGACCTAGCAAAATTCAAGTTTTATGAAGCACCTTATGATGCCTTTTACAAGCACAATTTCACCCCTGTTGGGAACCTGCTTAACCATGGCCATGTTGAAGCAGATAAACCTTGTCAAGTCCCCATCCCTACAGAGATGTACAATGTGCATTAAGATGATACCAACCTATGAGTTTTACTCATCTGCCTGCTGTACTGTTCCTTTCTCGGAGACATAGATACCATCCAAGAATTTCCTGATATCCTTGTTCTTGACTGTGGTGGCTTGCTGGATCAAGGCAGCTGCAGACAAAGTGAGACCGTTAGCACAAAGCCAAAAGGTCCAAGCCAACTTGTAGCCTTTGTTTATGCTCCAGCATTTCAACTAACAAACAGGACTGTAATCTAGAGACAGGAATTACCAACTTCAAATCCTGTAAGGTCAAATGAAAACAGGATGCATTTCACTGAGCTCATCCTGGCAACTCAGGGCAGTGGCAGTTCATTACTCCATCCATGTACAACTGAAAAGCTGAGAAGTTTGGTCCAAAAAGGCCTAAGTACTGACTCAAACAAGGTGGTTCTGTGGATTTGTAAGAACATCTCTAAGCTTTGAAAGAGCGTAAGGAACTATGAAAAGCAATTACAGCGACTACAGCAAAAAAAATTCTGGGCTGTTGTTTACCTCAGGGTTTGAGGTAAGGAGTTTGCTAAGCTGACATCTTCAGATAAGTTTCCATATAATCTTCCACACATCTACTTTCACAAACCTGAATTGGAGACCAACTCAATGTCATTCCCTTCAAGGATCAGCTCATCTTTCTGGGCTTGAGATACTGCACAGGTAACACCTATGGAGAGGCAAACATAGAATCCACACTGTTGAAGATGTTCGGTGTATTAAAGAAACAGTATTAATGTCCTGTCCCAGTTTACGTATCTATGAAGTAGTATTCAAGACAATAGTTAGCTTCTATGACTTTGTTAAAGAGAGTCCCTCAAATCCATTCCAGGGTTGTCTTCCCTCACAGTTTCAAAATTTAAAGATTAGAGCAAGCCATGCTCTGGACTGGAAGCTACCAAAGTGACACTTCTGCTTACCCATTATTACATTAGGGCATCAATCACCAAAATTGTGTACAAGCCAGTGGTTTTGCCAGCACAGCTCTGTCAGCCAGGTGGTGCCATTTCCCATAGGCTTGTGCTCATTAAGAGAAAACTAGAGTCACCCCAACCAAAAGCCATTAAAAACCCCCGCCCCCTGCCATGTCATGTACTGTGTTTATACTAGCAATGCTGCAAGTACTCACAAGGACTAAACATGTAGGCATTCAAGAGTCTAACAAGAAACTTGCCATTTGTA
This sequence comes from Machaerirhynchus nigripectus, assembly GCA_013397975.1. NCBI lineage: Eukaryota > Metazoa > Chordata > Aves > Passeriformes > Dicruridae > Machaerirhynchus > Machaerirhynchus nigripectus. The sequence continues at coordinate 2,858,523 of VZRQ01009967.1, forward strand.
AGGAGAGTAACTAAAGTTTTTACAGTTTGATCTTCTTAATCAGCAGGTAACAGCTTTTAAGCCAGCCTTTTACTAACAGCAAATGCTGACTTAAAAAATAAAATCAAATACAGTGATCAAACCCACCCTTAATATCCCACAGTAAATCAAAAGCCCTGTAACTCTGCACTCTTATCTACCAGTGTTTTGGGACAAGTCGGATGCATTCCTCTAAAGTCACCCCAAAACATCATCAGTTACATTAAATATCCTTACCCATACCCTCACCAGAAGTGGAATGAGAAAAAAACAAATGGGTATGAGAAGTCTTTCCTACAGTCTTTATGTAAGTGTGTTTATTTAATGTTTTGTTGCCTCCTTTCAGAAATTTAACAAGCTCCATCAAATGCCTGCTCTTCTGTTAAGACATTTTACTGAAACTATGAAGTGTGCAAGATGTACAAACAGCTAATAAGATGGCCATTTCTAAGTTTATTGTGCATGCTCCTAAATAATCAGCAAATTCAAACTACACCACCTCAAAGACCAAAACTATGATGTGGTATGAAACTAGTTAATGTATGATGTTTTTAAAACAGAAATACATATCTAACACTAAGGACCTGCAGGTTACCAACTATAAACATTGTCAAAATCTCACAGAGATGAAAGTAAATCCTGGACTCCTTGTAATACAGTAACTCCAGACTAGTTATTAGCTAGCTCTTGCTACTAAAAATAAATTACAGAAGCACCATTAATAATAAATCTAAAGAGTGGCAAAGGTATCATAAGAAGAGAGCATAAATTCAGACAAGCAAATGCTGCTCCAACCATTATTCAGCATCTCCCGTTCTCAGTGGCAGTGCCCAAAGAAAACAACTTGGAAAGCTTAGTTAAAACCGGCAGAATACACCTCCAGAAATGCTCACCTGGCCTCATCCTCACTCTGCGAATGTACTTCTCTCCCAAGAAGTTTCGGATCTCCACCAGGGAGCCATTATCCTGTATGACTACGTTGATTGGGAAGTGAGCGTACACCGACCTCATCTTGTAGCGAAAGCCCTGGGATACAGCACATAACCAGATACTGAAAGCAGAACATGCCCAAAAGGTAGAACACGTGCATGCAGCTTACAGGAGAAACTAAAGCCAAAAAAAAAACCTTCTTAAAAAGGGCAGGACACTGAGCCCGAGACATTCGTGCTTTCCCCCACCCGCAGAACTTGCTTGACAGAAAAGGCAAGACAAAAAGCAAAAGGAGGAAGAAGCTACACCTTGGATGCTTAGAAACGCTCTCCACAAAGTAGAAGGCTCTCACCAGAAGTAACAAAGAAGGCAGCAGTTATCCTGGCTCCAAACACAACTTACCAGAGTGACACCCTTGATCATGTTCTGTACATGGCTGCAAATTGTGCGAACTGTTGCCAGCTCCTTTCTGTTACCCCACCACTTGTCAACACGCAGCTGCATCAAAAAACACATTAACAAAGCTGTCAGCTACACTTCAAAACCAGCAACAAAATAATTTTGTGACAAATGAGGAGCAAAGCTTTCAGATAAACTACTTAAAGGCCACCAAACAAAACCACGGAGCTATTTTGTTTCTTTGAAAGACTACTAAAGGCCCACCAGGCTCCTGTCTTTTAAATCCTAACCCTCAGACATGTGAGAAACATTTGTTTTCTCCATGTCTTGCCACTAACAAGTCTTCAAAAGAGCTGGGGTAGTAAATATGGAATCTTAAGATAAAGGATGTATTAGCAATTGCTGAGCATGTTGTTTCGAAGTCTGTCTCCCATGTATAATCAACTTAAATGAAACACTGTGTGGATCCACTGTTTTAATGAAACATTCCATCTTTGTGAAACAGTAGCTGAAATCAGTCACTCTTGATATTTTCTTGTACTTCTCAAGACAATATAAGATCATCAAGTATTTATTTAGAGAACATCTGCTCTCCTAATGTAACTTGCAGTTTCTGGAAATCAAAAAACCTAATTTTTATTCTCTAAACTAATTTTAAAACAGCACACAATGACCAACCCCTTTCCCTGTAACTGACTGTCACTACAGATGAATGCGATCAACACATTCACTCCAACATTACACAAGTGCAAGACTCCCACATTGCCCGAGGAGGCCCCACGCTTCCCTGAGACCAACCTCCTTCAGAAAACAAGAATAAGCAAAACCAACCAAACAACGCACCCACAGCTGAACATTTTCAGTCACTTTCCGATGCCACGAAGAAGTTTTTAAGCCACCTGTAAAGCTCCCCTACGTCTCCGGGCAGCAGAATGGCCTGTGCGGCACTCACCTTCTTGTGCTTCTTTCCCAGGAGGGACAGCTCCACGTTGATGTGGTTAAAATCCCTCCGCAAGGTTCCTCGGGGCCCCTTCACAATGACCGTCCGGCCCTTCAGCGAAACTCCCACTGCGAACCAAAGGCGGACACGCGTTACGGGCTGCGGGGACGGCACCGCCGGGCGCCTCCCGAACGCGGCGTGGACTGACCTTGCTCGGGGATGTCCACGGTCTGGTTGCTGAGGATGGTCTTCATCCTGTGGGAGACAACGGCACAGGCTGCAGGCTCCCTCGGCCCTGTACCCGTGGGGACCC
>VZRQ01009967.1:2861465-2892480 GCA_013397975.1 Machaerirhynchus nigripectus
AGCAGGACGGGCCGGCCGGGTGGGGGCCGCGGTACGGCACGGCAGGGCAGGAGGAGACCCTGCGGGGCGCACCGCGGTGCCGGTGCCGAGCGGGTCTGCGGTGATGGCGCGGGACAGCGCGGGTGGCCGCGGGCAGAGCTCGGGAAGGACCGTCCCACCCCCGCACGGGCACACGCACCCCCGGGACACCGAGCCCCGACGCTGCTCCCACGGGATAGCGTCCTGCAGGCACCGGGAACCGTGGCAACGCCGCTTCCTGCGGCGCCGAGACACCGGAGTAACTCACACAGTGTTCTTTCACGGGATCAGTGAGGTTGGAAAGACCTCTGAGATCATCGAGCCCAACCTGTGACCGAGCACCACCTTGTCACAGACCATGGCGCTGAGTGCCACATCCAGTCTTTCCTTAAACCCTCCGGGGACAGTGACTCCTCCGCCTCTCTGGGCAGCCCATTCCAATGCCTAGTCACCCTTTCTGGGAAGCGATTTCTCCTGATGTCCAAACTAAACCTCCCCTGGTGCAGCTTAAGACTGTGTCCTCTCATCCTGTCGCTGGTTGCCTGGGAGAAGAAGCCCATCCCCATCTGCCTACAGCCTCCTTTCAGGCAATTATAGAGACCAATCAGTTCCCCTCGGAGCCTCCTTTTCTCCAGGCTAAACAACCCCAGCTCCCTCGGCTGCTCCTCATAAGCCTCGTGCTCCAGACCCTTCCCCAGCTCCGTTGCCCTTCTCTGGACACGCTCCAGCACCTCAATGTACTTCTTGTATTGAGGGAACTGGACACAGGATTTGAGGTGTGGCCTCACCAGTGCTGAGTACAGGGGGATTTTATGTTACACTGTGTAACTTAGTGTGGTGTTACAATAGATGAGTCTGTTTCATGTGGCTTAAAATAAAAAGAGAATTATACCTTTAACTTAAAGGCCATTGGGAAAATGCTCACAAAAAGTGTACGTTAACCAGCAAAAAAGGGCAAATTGTTGTTTAGTATATGATGCCAGCATGTTTGTTACTAAATAAATTACATTTTTGTTTGTCTTAGGTGTCAGGGAGCCATGGGTGTAACCAGTATGGAACATCAGGTTCTTTGCCAGGGGAAAAAAAAGAGTTCCTGCAAAATGGACCAGACTTACAGGACTTTGTCTCTGGAGATCTGTCAGACAAGAGCACGTGGGCTGAGTATAAAGGCAATTTAAAGCGTGAAAAAGGAGAAAGGTAATTGTGATTTTAAACAACTTTAGTTGCTTCCCTGCATGATCTTGCAGGTTTAGTAATAACTACAAAACATATACTATGTATCCTTATCGAATTCTGTCTTACTGTGTTGCAAATTTAATGCTTTTTCAAGAAAGAACAAATGTCATTAACTTCAAATCCGTAACAAGATGTGGAGATGGGGTGGTATTTTCTCAAGTGCCAGTAATGAAATTACAAATATACATCAGTAGGTGAATGTGTTGAAAAAGTACTATTGGTAGAAAAAACAAAAAATGAAGACTTATGTTAAAAAAATGTTTAAACCCCCACATGTCCAGGTATAAATTTGATCAGACTTTGTGATAGCTGCAGTCTCCAGTGTGGCACTGTTCAATCCCACTGGAACAGTGAACAGTTTTAAACATTTCAATGACAACAATTCCTATGCTTGAGTGTCGGAATGATGATGAACAGGGACGAGAAGTCTGGTCTGGCCATGAACAATGTTAATATTAATTGCTGAGTTGCATCAGTTTTCCTTGTTGGGATCTGTAACAAATTAAAACAAATCTATGAAATTAATGAAACTTACTATGCAAGTAGTTTATTAATCTTTATGTTTGCTTGGTGTTATTCAGGCTGCATCTTCCTCCATGGCTGAAAACAAAGATTCCCATGGGAAAGAACTACAATAAACTAAAGAATACCTTGAGAAGTTTAAATCTGCATACGGTAAGTCTGGCACCACCAAGTGTTCCTGTAGAAATAAGGCAGATTTTACATTTTTTCTCTGTGGAGGACAGGTAGAAATTTAGTCTTGCATGATCTTCAGTGCTGAAACCAAGCCCAGTGCTGATCCTTTTTGCTAGCAGTGAATTTTACCCCTAAAGAATAAGGGTATATCCAACAGATTCAGTGTTTTTCCTACTGTGATTTTAAATACTGGGGTTTACTACTTACATCACCAGAGATCAGAAGATGCTATGTGCAACCATTTTTAATGGAAACACACACAATTTCAGAGTTACATACTTGATTTGCATGAAAAGAAACTGTACAGATTTCATTAATTGTACTTTCCAGACAGTAAAAAGCAGCGGGAATGCATGGAGGGGCTTGCTTTAATGAATCACATACTTAGTGAACATTTTATCAGTTCTTAAATTAAAAATGTTAATATTAATGATAGTCTGTGCTAATTAATAAGACAGTTATGTGGTTGAGGAGTTTTTGACATTGTGAAGTGGAGGAAAATGGGTGTCAGGAAGCAATTATCTTTTATAACAAGTCTGTTCTACTGACTTGTTATAAAACAGCAGGGAACTGCTAACCTCATTTATCACAGAAGGAGTTGTTTTGTTTGTAGGCTACTATTAAAATCAATCAATAATATAATAATTATTTTCAAAAGTAATATGGAAAAATCCAGGTACAGTATAGCCTTTCACTTCCAGGTATGTGAAGAAGCACGTTGTCCCAACATTGGAGAATGCTGGGGAGGTGGGGAATATGCCACAGCGACAGCTACTATTATGGTAAGTCATTAACCATTTCTTAAGTGTTCTGTTAATGTTTGAGCTCTTTGTAGTCTATTGTTGGATCTCTACTGTAGTGGAGTGGGTTTATCATAATAAATTTAGAGTAAAGCACTGTCCTGGTGGGTTTTTTTTGCTTAGTGTTGGGATTTATCTGATGTAGCTTATGCAGCTGTTTCCCAGCTGAGCAATAGCGATATGTACTGTGTCAAGGTAGGAATGTCTTTCATGTTCCAGCTGATGGGTGACACGTGCACCAGAGGCTGCAGATTTTGTTCAGTAAAAACTGCAAAAAGCCCCCCTCCGCCGGACCCGCAGGAGCCTTACAACACAGCCAAGGCGATAGCGGCGTGGGGCTTGGATTACGTGGTGCTGACGTCCGTGGACAGAGACGGTGCGTACCGGGGCTCTCCTCACGCCGCTCCGCGCTCCCCCCGCTCTTACGCGGGCTGCACACAGGCCCCAGAAACATTTACCTACACAGCTGTCCAGGAGGACTCTTTTAAAGGAGACAACAGTGCTGAAACTTTGGAAAGTTCCTACATATTCTTAGTATTTCTCCGTGTCTGGTAAAATACAACAGAAATGACACTGTTAATAAACATCAATAAATACCACAATACTAAATATCTTATAACTAATTTTTAGCAAAATGCATGCATATACACCATGTTCTATTACTTGGATAGCAAAAAGACCAACATTCATTTACAATACCATTACAGAACTTCTTTCCAAACACTAAACCTAAAATATATGTAACACAACTGAAAGTTGTGTTTTCCTAAGGTTGCAGTTGCTCCCTTGTGGTGACACCATATAGGCACGGAGCCTTTCTGAGAAAACTGTTCAGTATGATGGAAAGTCCAGTGGCTTCAAAGGGGCTTAAAAGAACACTTATGTATACTTACATACTTTATATATATTTACTTATATGTACTTACATATGCTTTTCAGGTTTTTGTACAACTGTTTCTCAGACCAGAACCATAAATAGGTAAAGCCGTTCTGTGCTCAGGGAGACAGGGAACCTAGAGACAGGTAAATCTGAACTCTGCCCTAGACAGTCACATTTAGACTTCGTGCAGAGGCTTGGTAGGCTATCTTTTGTAAACCCTTGGCATAAGTGGTGAGATAAGACTGGGGTTTGACTGCTTTATTATTTTGCATTTAAGGTTTGAATCTGATGGGGTTTTTGGCTTTGCTAATAAGTAAATACATTTCTTGAACAGAAAGATTGACTGAATTGAATTATTGAAATGCTTCTAGATATGCCTGATGGTGGAGCGGAACACTTTGCAAAGACAGTCTCGCATCTGAAAGAAAGGTGTGTCATTAATTATTGCTGTTATTGTTAAAACTTTGGAATGTGATACTGCATGTAGGTCAAAGCTCCTTTAGCTGGCTTATTCCAGGGGCCATGCAAACATAAAAGTCTGCCTCTAGGCTGTCTATGCCCCCCTTTTTTTTCCTTCCTTCCTTCATCTTTCCCATAGAATGGCCTCAAACTGTTTTGAATTTAGTTGCATTTCCAATTCATTCCAGGCTTATTTAAAGCTAAGCACTGGATTCTTTCTTTGAGACAGCTGGTTTACCAGGAAATGAATACATTCTTCTGAGGTATGTTCATTCCTGAAGTTTGGGGCTCAAACACAGCAGAGTTAGGTAATGCTTTTACCACGTGGCTGAAGGAGTCTGGTTTCTCATTCAGCAGTGATCAAATTGCTTTTCATTTTGCCTCAATGGCCATTTCTGAGTCTATGATTGTACCTTCCTGCTTTCCCTGGCTGTGCTGCCTTCACCCTACATCGGTGCCCTGTATGCCATTTGACAGCACACTTGTCTGCCTGCAGAATTCATTTGTATAGCCTCATATAAGTCTTTATCCAGCGTACCTTGGGACTCAAAGGGTTCCTGCAGTTTTCCCCACCTGCCTTTCTGAGCTGAAATCAGGCTCCTGGACACCAAGACAAGATTCTAGACTCAGAATCTTATTATTCCAGTAGCATAATTATAGCTCCTCTGTATTTTGGAGCTATGATCTTAAACAAAACATCGTGTGTTCAATTCCTGATTTTACTGATGTGAGCTGAAATACAGGAAAAATCAAGTAATAAATATAAAAGCAATCGCAGCAGTCTCTAAAACAATCACATGCACTGTTTACATGTGATTTTTTTGGTGTGTCTTTGTTGCAGGTTAACTTGACATGAGTTTGTTATAAAGTGTTTGCAGAAACCTGTTGGTTTAGAATTATCCTGAATTCACTTGCTTTGCTTACTAGAGTGTCATGTGTTCATGGTATGGGGTTTGGGGCTTTTTTGCTATCTTTAGTTTTCTAGCATCAGTGACCCAAAATCCCACAGGTGTGTTCCTTTTGTCTCGCCTTTTCAGAAATCCAAAAATCCTGGTGGAATGCCTAACTCCCGATTTCCGAGGGGACCTTAAAGCAGTGGAGAAAGTGGCCCTGTCGGGTCTGGACGTGTACGCCCACAACGTGGAGACGGTGCCGGCACTGCAGAGGTGAGCGATGGCTGTGGATGTGCGGGGCGAGGGCCCGGGTGCGGAGCGGGGCCGCGGGGCCGCGCTGGGGCCCGCGTGCGGAGCGCCCCGTTCCCGGCCTGCCCCNCCTCAGCCCGGCCGCGGCGCCGGAGCCGGGCCCGTCCCGTCGCCGGTGTCCGACTGCACGGCCCAAGAACCTCTGCGCTGCGCTTCGCACAAAGACAGAACTCGCCTTTCCTGGCGTCTCTAACTTCTGTGTGCCCTTCCACGTGTTCTTCCCCCTTGTGCTGGAAATGTGCGAAGGAAGGTCCGCGACCCCCGAGCCAACTTCGAGCAGTCCGTCCGTGTGCTGAAACATGCCAAAGAGGTCCAGCCCGGCGTCATTTCTAAAACCTCCATTATGCTGGGACTAGGCGAGACGGATGAACAAATATATTCCACAATGAAATGTAAGTTGGTGTTGAAATAGATGCCAGAATTCACAGGTGTGAATTTTACTGTGTTGGAAAACAGTTGTAAGCATCTTTGCCTCTACATGCAAATGAGTTTGCTGGTGCAGGAAATGTTTCCTAAGTTCCATTGAAAAAGAAGAGTTTGGTTAAAAAAGACTGAATTTCTGAAGTATTTTGCCTTCTTATAGCTTACAGATTCAATTTGACAGGTAAATCCATCTCATGTTGATTTCAGTGGGACTTAGAACTTTTTAAAACTATATTAGTTATCTTTGCAATACTTAAATAACAGGCTTTCAACATTGTTGCCTCATTGTGCATTCCTTTTGAGAAATAGCAGACCTGGTTGCTTAACTTATTTCAGTTTACTTAGATGCGAAAATGTTGTTATCCTCAGAGCTGTAGCATGTTATGTTTTCATGTAAATGTATTTTTAAGAGAAGAAAAAAACCCACTCACAGTGGTAAGTGAATACACTGTACTTTGAAGAAGTAGTTCATAAATCCTATGGCATTTCTCCTGTATCCTGAAAAAATATCTACCTGGTACTTCATTTCATGCACAGACACATTTAGAATGCAGCTATGTAGTCCAGTTTTTCTACAACTGGACCAAAAAAATTACAATTCCTGATTTTCCCATTCCTCCTTCCTAAAATTTCCTAGCCACAAGGATATGAAATTTCAGATATGGTGCTACTTGCAGTCTGGCCACTTTGCTGCATGTATACAGAAGCAAACTGTGACCCACCACATTCATTCAGTTACTGTAGTTTTGTTCCCCTTCCATCCTCTGGGTACAAGTTAAAGAGCATCTAAATGTGCTGATATTGTCCCCTTTTCTTTACACAACCATATCAGTCTAAACAGAGATTCCAGGTTAACAGTGAGTGCAATGCTAATAGTCAAAACACCATCTTTTCTGCCTGATTGACGTGGGGCAAGTAGCCAGAAAACATATGGGGATGTTCATGCAAACTCTGATTCTTCAGCCATCCCTTTGTTCAGAACACCCTTCTCCTGCAGTGAACATAATTCTTCAGGCCAGCTGACCAGGAAGTGCCTGGGATTCCCTCTATAAATAGGTCACCTGAACTCGTTTGCTGTTTATTGATTCTAGTATATACTCAAATTGTAAAGACAGGGTTTATGAGATTCTGGAAGCATCAAAACTAACATATACCCTAAGAGTGTAAAACTGGCCATTTCTCCTGATTTATGGCACGAGAACAGTCTGCATCTTCTCGGCATGAAGTCTCTTGAAAGAGTAAAGTGCCCTGAGTGTGTGCATATACCCATCTTTTATCAAATGAAGGCTCTGACCTAAAGACACTGTGGAAGGTAGCAAGAGACAAGAGGATGTCATCTGTGCAGTGAGACACGACTGCAGTGAGTGCAGCAGCAGGGATTCTCTGTAGCTTTTAGCTTGATAGCTCAGGCCCAGCAGCAGTGTGTGCATGGTGTGAGGTGTGTGGAGGCTGCAAGTTTCCTTCACTGCCAGCAGGACATGGCCCCTTGAGTGACCCTTGGTCAGACTTGGAATGAGGATGTTTTGTAGTTGCTGACAATCCTTTGTGATCCTTCTGCCACTAACAAGGAATTTTGTTTTTACAGTATTGCGGGAAGCAGATGTAGACTGTTTGACCCTAGGACAGTATATGCAACCAACAAAACGTCACCTAAAGGTAAAAGTGCCTTTAATTTACAGGCAGAGTTATGGTCTGTACCTTGCACAGTCATCCTTACTGTAACTGCAGATGCTGGGAAAAATTTCCTTCCTTGTTTAGCCTGACAATGATTATCTGTTATGGACTCTTCACCAAAAATTACCTCAGCCATCTAACCCCTTCCATCTTGAGCAGACTTCCCAGTGCTAGTTTCTACTGTTAGGCAGGGAGACAGCTGGAGCTGAGGCATGATTCTGGAAAACAAGAGCTTCAGTGTATCTCTCAAACATAATTGCTCAAGCCATCGCCCCTTCACTGTCTTATAGGCTCTCCCTTAATGGTGCCACTTCAGCTGGGAAATTTACTGTACTCTGCTGGGATCTGTCCAGAGCTTTGCTCTCTGTTCTGTTCCTGTGTTTCACTAAAACAACTGTTAGTGAAGAGATTTGTAGGACTTGTGGTTTTTCACTAACTTGAACAGAAAAAAAGGCTTGCTCAGAAAGACCGTTCAAAAACAGAGTGAAGAAAATGATAAAGCAACAACTAGAAATTAAATTCTGAACTTTTCAGCTAAATATGAAAAGCAAATAAAATACATTTGTTTGGTAGAGAGCAGAGCAAAAATGCAGTTTGTGATTTCACTGTTGAAAGCTTTGGAGTGAAAAATTTTGAACTTGCAATATAACTATTTCATTTCACTGCATGCTAGCTATAGCCATTTCCTTTGCATTAATATCTGAGCAAAATTAATTCTTTTCCCCCAGGTTGAAGAGTACATAACTCCTGAGAAGTTTAAGTACTGGGAAAAAGTAGGAAATGATCTTGGATTCCATTACACTGCTAGTGGGCCTTTAGTGCGTTCTTCCTATAAAGCAGGTAAATTACTGAAAGCATTGGATTATTTAGCATGTAACATTTTATACAAAACTAAAGCAGTGAAGTAATGTACAACAAAGCTCACCTTGGCTCAAGGACACCTCATATAGTCAGCCTTTTTTAAAAAATTATTTACATTATCCCCTACAGGTCATCCAAACGCATCAGTATGACAGTAATTAGTATTTGTACAATTGCAGTGCTGCTGAACCCAATTTTTTTGTCAAACCTATTATGTACATACTTAATCTGTGAGGCAGGATAACAGGTACCAAATTTGCAAGTTTTCCTGCACATTCTGCCTCTTGGATACTTCTGGGTTCAATGAGGTCTTCGGTTGTTTGTGATGCAGTTTTGTTGCTTTAGGCAAAATTTATTTATAGTGCCCTAAAAATAATTAGAGACACATTGACAGTGCTTTTTCTGACAGAGCACTGGGTATTAAGTAGCAGCTGATATTAATGGAACTATTGTGTAGGTACAACATCCTGCTTTGTCCTAAGGAAGGAGCAGAGAAGACTCATTGGGGGTACTTTGCTGCTCAGTCTTTTAATGCAAGCTCAAACAAGATTTATAGCAGGTTTCACTTGCTGATACTTTGTGAAACAGGAATTAAATTTTAATTAAATCAATTCACTTTTGCCTGTTGGAATGCACAAAGCAACAGAGCTACTTCACAAAACTGGACAGGAGGAAAATCAGGATTTTGGGAGTGGAGGGGTTTTTTGTTGGGTTATAGTTTTGAGGGTTTTTTATATCCCTGCTATATGTATTGGAAATGCTGTTATATAGAATTGAATTCCTATAAAATAACTGGCATAAACAATTATATTGTAGAACAGAACACTAATGTTAAATAAGAATGTGTTCTTTTGCCTTGCTTTATTGAAACACCTACAAATCATTTCGGTGTTTATTTTTTTCCTTTTAATTAGGTGAATTCTTCTTGAAGAACTTAGTAGAAAAAAGAAAGACAAAAGCCATCTGAAAATGAGAGTGAACCTATTTAAAGCAGCCAGTTTTAAGGATCCTTTTTTCAGTGCATAATTATACTCGGTTCCAGAAATGCAGAAGAACAGATGGTAGCTATATGAATAAACTTACTATCTTTCCAGAACACTTTTTTCTCATCAAAACACATTATTGTACCTCATTTCTCCTGGCAAGGCAACAACAACAGAGTACTTCTAGTTATCAGCAAAAAGACAGAAGATAGAACCGATTTTGAAAGAGTGGTGGAACCAAGGTGGAAGAAATAATCTGGGAACAAAGACCGGACAGATTTATAGGTCTGCTACAACAAGCAGCATTACTGCAGTTAATACCTGTGAAGGTGCTGATAGTAATTTGAAAGGTACTGATACTTTGGCGTATCTTACTATTCTGTAACATGAGCTTGCAGGGGCTCTGGGAACTATAGGAGTTCTAAAGAAAGACTCTGTACATGATAATGCATCAGATTAGGGCTATCTGGAACCACACCAGAGGAAATGTAGTGATACTCCTTCAAAAGATGGTATCTCTTACCTGCATCTTGAGAAAATGAGCTGTACCATTCTGATAGCTAAAGCTTTTCCAGAGCTTGCATGTCTCCAAGTGTGAGCCTTGGTATATTCAAGGTAGCAAGCTAAAGAAAACAAAATGTCCTTTCTGGCAAGACAATGAACCTTGTGTAGATACCATTAATTTAAACCATTTGGAAAATCAAAGAGTTGGTTTAAGAGTGTAAATGGAGCTGCCCCTAATTTATGTACGTAACTGTAACAAACCCCACTGAGCTGCACAGATGCTTCTTTAGTATTGAGTATGCAGAACTGCTGCTATTCTGTACTGTGCTCCTATTGCATGGCTATTGTCTTGTCATTAAAGGAAAGCTAAAACCCCAGTGGCTGTGTTTGGTGGGTTTGGTTACCTGTCCCTTGAGGCTTGGTCTTGCTGGTAAATCTGAATGCAGAGAAGTGAACGACATTGTGGGTGAAACGTGAAATCCAGTGCATGTCACACCAAGCTCAAGCAGAAATAAAAACACGGCATATGGTACATTAACAGCTCTTCTTGCCTCTCTGTACAGCAAGAATACCAATGATTGTCTCTCCCTAATGCTCAGCTATGGACATTAGATACCATATCTGAACTAGCTTCACCTGTATCTTTGTGGAGTTATTTGGGAAAGATTCCAGGACTTCGCTATCTGGTCCTAAACTCTCATCATGCAGGTAATTCTCTGACTGGCCCTAATACTTTTCTAAACCACTGTAGTCTGTAAAAGGAGAGTGGACCCTGCACACCCCACCAACTCAGCAAGATGCCAGAAGGAGGACAGCTACCTAGCAAGACAATATATGGGAGAAACTTGCATGAACATAAGATTATACCACCAAGGCCAGTGATGCACACTTGACAAAATGAAGTACAGCAATATTAAAGCATTATGAAGACAAAACTTCAACCAAGAAGGAATGTACTAATTCACTAGTGTAAGGGAAGAGAAATGGGAGCCATGAGGAAGAAAGGGGAAGAAGAGATAAACAAAAGAATAACTATTTTGTAAGGGCAAAGAGACAAGCAAGGCTGTTGGTTTTTTTCATATATATTATTAATAAATCTAAAAAATTAAATTAAAAGGTCTGACTGCTAGTCATGGAAAGCCGCTCCATATTTTGAGCCAAAAATGTCCTGCTTCAGCTGAAGTACACTTGAGTACTAGAGTAGGGAAAGGTTATCAACCACTGCAAGAAAATTCAACGCTCCCTCCAGCAGCAGACAGGGAGGGTTGCAACATCAACTCCAGGATCCCCACACATGTAGCAGCTGCCAGCCTTTATTCGGGGTCCTACTGTAAAGAATGGTTTTGACTTGCCTACAGAGCAGATGCAACAGAATATGACTGTAGCTTCTGCCAAGTTACTGCTCTTTCAGCATATCAACACCAGAAATACAGAAAAAAGGAATTCTGAGCCATACACCCATTATCAAACTGGAACAAGAGAACATTGCACAGTGACTTTTTTACAGTCAGAGAAATAATGCTTCTTGAAGTATTACTTCATGTTAGAATTATCTTACGAATTGCTGCTGGGTGGTTCAGATGATGATCTCATGCTCTTACACAACTGTCTGGTACCAAGTGTCAGAAGCTACACAAGCTTTTCTAGCTGCATGTTTTGCTGTGGATTCTAGTGAACGTCACACTTTGACTTCATAGATTGGAGAGGGTCTGTGCCTGTTTTTTTTTAAACAATGTTTGAAGACAAGCCCTGAAGTTCTTTTCCTAGTTACAAATTCCTGCTTTTACAGCCATATTACCTCCCCTAGTGCCCATTCAGTTTTTGTGTTAACTGCATTAACTATGTGTTAACTCTCACAGACATCCTTGTTGTAATTCAGCACAAGTTTCATGTTTGGTGACATTTTTGGTTTGTATGTCAATCATATCATTCTGTCAGTTTGTTTCACAAGCTCTAGCAGCTATAAAATATGTTAAGAAACATTAAACATCCTCGCAACCAGGAAAACATCTAAAGTTTTGGGAATAAGATTTAAAGTTGAAACAGACACTTTAAAAGAATGAGTAGTCTTTTTTAGCATCATCACATCAATCTACGACACTGTCTGAAACGTAATTAAATGTTATTCATAGGGAGTTGCATCTTCCAGTAACTTCAATTCCTTAGGTGAACTGAACACTCCGGTTCTGTCAATTCAAAAACAGTTTTAGATTTTTTCCTACTTGATGAATAATTAATATTGGTGTCCATTTTAAAAGTAAGTGCCAAGTATTTATGCTTCCTTACTACAACATGTGGTAACTTACTGCAGATGTTCAACTTGGACCAGAAATTTTAGTTTGACTCCAGCATTCCTAAATCAGATCTCCATTATGCCTTCTTGCATTGTTTTACAATTAACTTCCAAGTTCAGCTGTTGAACAAGATTATACCACTACAAGAACCTCAAATGAGAAGTGTAAACTTTTTGGCCAGTACAAAATCTCATCCCTAACTGCTCCTCCTCACCCCTATAGTAACTAGTCTTAGTCAAAAATGTGTGTTCTATTCACTTGGAATATTCTTGGCTATTGTATTCCTGGAATCAGACTAGTTTTAGCTACACAAAAATGTGACCACACATAGAAGAAAAACAGTGCATCTTGCCTGGCACTTAAAATTTGTCTGTGTACATCTTGGGTAAGACCCAATTTATGCATTCTGTATCAAACTACTTCTCAATTTGTATTAAATCTGGCTTTGCCTCAGCTGTTGTATTCACATTTTTGCAGTGTAAAGCAGAGTGTTACCTTGGGATTGCATTTTAAGAACCCTGTAAAAGGAACTTCAGAGCACAGGAGTCCGTTGGTCCCATTTACACAATTCTCATCCAGAATTACCTGCTGTAGCATCCATACACAAAGACTCAATAGCACTAAACCCCATCTCTTATGTGCACTACTCAAGCCTTCAAAACAGGAACATAGGTCATCTCCAGTTCTTATTTCCCAGCCAAATGTACTCTGGAGACAATGGCTTATGATTCACAGTGCTGCACAAGCTTTGGAAGCTCTTCCTTTTGGCCTGTGATAAGGTTCTCTGGCATATATGCAAGGTATGTATTGCTGTATCCTGAAGGAATGTCCCACTGAATTCATCCCCCAATCCCAGTTCTCCCACTAAAACAATGCAGCCACCAAGAAAATAAGTTGACTCTTAAGAAACCAAAGGAAATGCCAGTACTAGGTTTTACCTCTAGTTGCTCCTCAGGATCTGTTGCTCCCCCTTTGCTAAGTTAGAATGTTCCCACTGTAATGAACTTGGCCATTCTCTAATATCTTTATGACTAAGCCCCAAGTTGCTATTCAGGCTTTGACTAAGTCTCTAGGAGAAACAGGGTAGCAATAGGGGTACAGCACTTAGCTTCTCCATCTCTTTGGGATGGCTTATGAAAAGCCACTGGAATCTCAGCAACAGTTGCACATTCCTAAAAGGAGCAATACTTCACACAAGAGTAAGAGTTCATCATCTGCTTTAAACTGATGAAGACAGGTCCCATACAGAGGCACTACTAACACAGGTGTGTACCTTTCAGAAAGGCATCCTGATTTTCTGACACCTCTACCCACGCTCCTGATTAAGATGGGCCCTGAAGCAGTGCTGTGCTAACCTGAACAGTCAAAGACAAGAGGTCCTCTGAGTACAACTTGTCAGCACACTCTTCTTAATCCCAAAGGAGCAGTACGAGCCTGCCGTCTCAGGTGCTACAGGGCCAGAGGACTCTCACCTGCAAAGTCAGGGTGATCTGCCTCTTGGATCACAATGCTTACAAGGGTTGCGTTGCAACCCTCACTGCATCCCAGAGTTGTTACATGAAAGCAGCACTAGTCAATAGGGAGGAGGAAATGGCATGATGAAAGATGACAGTTTGATTTTAAACCCCCATAATTCCCACTCACTTTGAGTGGCTTTTGATGCACTTCTCTGAGAAAAAACTTACAGCAGGACAAAAAGCCTCAGGCATATTTGCCAAAGTGCCAGATGATTGCTGCAAAGTAAGTCCCTATGTGGAAGCCATTAACATGCAGAATCTGAAAGCATCTGGTTCAAGGATACAGCTATTTCAGTAAGGTAACAGTGTCTTGTATTGTCTGTCCAAATTATTATACAAGTTCCTTAAATCTTCAAGTATCTGTCCCTACACTTCCATGGGTACCCAGTTACAGTAACAGCACTCATTACCAAGACACTGATCTTACCTCCTGTTGAACTATTGATACACCAGGCTTGAAGGCACACAAGTTGAATAATTCAGAAGGCATTATGTGACCAGTTGCAGGGTAATTTTCTACTATCCCAACACTGTTATTCAACTAAGATGTCTACACCTTCTAGTCTGAAACTTGTTCATGGTCATCCTTTTCTATCCTCCCCTCCATTTCACAACCCCATGCAACAAGCCAAACACTGACGAATGCTGTCATCTCAAGGATTTTAATAGCATGGACCAATTGAGAATAATAAAAACAAGTAGAAACAAAGTAACAATAAAGGCAAAAATATCAAGAGACCATTGGAAGTATTCATTCCTCCTAGTCAAATGAGGTAGCAAACTGATTTATGGGGCTGAATTTATGGGGCTGAATTAATTTTTAATAATTTCTTCACAGCAGAGATTATTTTTTTGCAGATTCATTAAAAAAGCTGCTTTCAGATGTACATAAGGAAGGAAAAAGATAACTATCAGGTAACATTGAAGCCAATATTTGTTTTCTACTCAGGCTGATACCAAATTAAGGTGATTCTGCTTAAATTCAATGTTCAAACAAGCAGAATGCTCCTCTGCTGAGGACAGGTTGTACTGCTGTAACTTAGGGAATACTTGCCCCTGGAATCTGATTAAATCAAAAATGTGTGGCTGCACATGGAATGTAGGCAAGACAACCAAAGAATGAAAACTGAAGCTCTGCCCATGGATCAGTTTGTAGCTGCTGTCCACTGGCACTAATTACATGATTGATGCCTGCCGAACTATCTGGTCTCCCAACAGATGCAGTTCAGACTGCATCAGTGCCAGTGGATCCCAACCAGCACTGGGGGCATTATTGTTGAAGTCAGTTCTACCTTAGGGCTGGACCCAAAGCCTACCAATTTACTTAGAAATGACCTTTTGACTTCAATGCTAGTTAGAGCAGGCATTTAACTGGGCAAAGAATCACCCCAAAAGAAAATGAAAAATTGCTGAGACCAAAGTTCCAGTCTACAGATCACAGTTTATATAGACTCATTACAGTCTATAACTGAACTAAAGTAAAAAGATACTCTATTTCTTTTGCTTTCATATCACTTGAAATATTTAAAGTGCTGTTTAGGAACATTTCTGGAAGCAGAAATCTGCAGTTTGAAGGTAACTTTTGCACTTAAAAGATGATTCATTATTAAAAACAGGTTTGTACCATCTTCAGTAACCAAAAAGAAATTGCTATAAAAATAGAGATTTGAAAATAGACTGAATTCAATGTACCAGGTACCATTTCTAGTGTAAAATTGGTTTAGTTTATGAAAAATATATTTCCTTAAAAAAAGCATAGGCTTACAGTATTATCACTAAAAGGATCCACAGAATTCCTTCAGTATCTATTAAACATTATACTCTAGGCTTTTTGACAGGTGGATCCTGCAGGCTGAATTTAGGAATTTCACATGAAGAAGCAAAAGGAATTCTTTTGGCTGACACCTTCTTCCCAATTGTTTCAATCTGAAAAAGAAAACACATTTAACAAGTGAGTGTGGCAAGCTAACAATCACATCAACCTGGGAGGAATCTACAAAGAACACATTTTATGAACACTAGAATAGCTCAAGCCATAAAGCACAGTGTGCCCAAGGACAGTTTCTGTGACTGGAGTTGCCAAGAGTTTGTTTAAAAAACAAAACAACCAACCAGCCTTTCACAGGTGCCTGCTTTGCCTACTTAAAAGCTGCATCTTGAAAACCTGAACGTTCATCTGCCTCACCTTCCACAGGACTACCAATACAAATGCCATAAAATATTTCTGGGTATTCATAAAATCTGGGTTCAGACTCCTTTCCCTAAAAATTTATACTAAATTAGCATAGAAGCAGCTTTTTCCCTCCATAATGCAGTAGGCTGTTTTTGAAGCAACACAACTCTGAAAGGGTAAAGGCAGCCAACACTGCAAGTGAAAGCACGTGACAAAGCCAACACACAGAAGCCAGGTACGGCAAAATTCAAAGAGCAAGGCAAATTCTCCTAATTCCTAGGTCAGACTAGTGTAAATCACTAAGGACAGAGCTTGTAGAAGACAAAACACCAACTAGTAGGACAGTTCAGACATTCAGTAAATAAGCAGAACTGTAGCTTTCCTCTTAAGTAATGCAGGTCAAATGCAAAGCTCCATAAAACAAAATACTTTAGCTATTCTATTTTAACAGAATTTTGATTAATATATTCTAGGCAGACATCTGAGTTAATGCTGAAGAGAGTTGTTTAAACAGTCAAAAGAGCTGTATGTACTGTATTTGCTCTTTAACAGCTTCAACTGCCTGGTTAAATGAATTTTCACAAACAGTGTACATAACTGTAGCTTAAACAGGGAAAACATATCAAGAGAGAAATCCTACAGCCATTATGAGAGTAAGCACAGTACTCAGGAGTACAGGGAATAAAAAATGACTGAAACATGCATCTGATCTGGCTTGTAGATTTTGTTTTTATGGTATCTGGCTGAGATGCTTCTATCAGATTGTTCTGGGATTTGGTAATTTTAGTATTAGTTAAATTCCATCTATGCTGAAAGTGCTTCAAGCCCTTCAATCAAAGCTTACTCTGCTTTCCCGGCTTGAGACCAGAGCAGATTATTTTCTCAAAACAGAAATTACTTTGCCTAAAATCACAGAGCTTCACATTCATATTTCCTAAATCAAGCTCCTACAGTGGAAACAGGTTATAATTGAAATGGTAGGTACGTTTAAAGTTATTTAAACTCCAGTTTGAGAAAAAAAATTTAAACTACTCAAATTAATAGATTTAGATTGTATACAATGGAATTGGTATTAGCATCTAATGTAGATATTACGCTGTCTAATGCAACAACTTTTAACATGGAAAGTTAAAAGACTAGGGCCCTAAAAACTTCAATTTTGGGATTGTCTATTTAAGACAAAACCCTTTTTATTATTTTATGCAGAGACTATAGGTCAATTGTTAAATGCCTTTGCAATGATATTCTGGATGAAAAATCTGGATAATAAACCTGGATGACCAATTATATTCTGGTTGTCAAACTCACAAATTGTTTAAAAATTCAACTAGAATTTCATATAAGAAACACAAAAGTACAGTATTTGATCTAGAAAGTCTTAAAGCCACAGAAGACTTCAGAAGACAAATTCCTAGGAGAAGTATCACACAGATTAGAATTCGATATAGAATTTGCTATTATCTTGGCAAAACACTTAGCTAAAAAGTTAAGCATTTCCTTCTGGGCCCTCTCTCTGGTATATAACAAACACCATTGTTTGGATCTTCTGGCTGATCTTAATCAAACACAAAGGACTAGAAGGACTAATCAGTAATTTCTTCCAGCCTCCTATGTAAAACCTGAGCATTTCACTATCTTCAGATATATCTTTGCATTCACTGCTTTCACCTCCAGTATCAGCCAGCTTTGTTATGCAAACCTCAGGGAGAAGAGTCCAAAACTTCTGTTAATAGTTTGTCCAAGTGAAGATCTCACTGCTGATAAATATTTATTACCTACATTACATCTTGTCCACTGTCCAGTCTTTAAGTCTCATGTCTCCAGTAAACCTGCTTATGTCTTTTGTGAGGAGCAAAAATGGTGCTTACATTTACTTCCACAGGAAGTGTGTTTTGCTATCCTGTTACTGTCAATTTCAAAAGCCTTTTTTTTTTTTTTAATATTAAAATAAGATTTCAAGTAGGGGCTATGGTATAGGTTACAACATTCAAACTCAAGCCCTTCTGCTGGGTGGTAGCAGCAAAGACTGCAGGTCTGGAAGAAACAGTGAAGGGGCTGGTTTTGGAGTCAAATATCATGCCTAGAATTAATTTAGGCATGAGATTTATCAGTTTTTCACATTTACCTCCTAACTGTCCATTATTTATATATATGCCCTGCTGCAAAGAAGGGCAGAACAGCATTCGGATGTTGTATTTATGGTTGCACTCTATGATCTCAGAGGTCTTTTCCAACCTAAATGATTTTAAGGCAGGCTTATACTGCAGAATGTTAATGGCATAGTCTAAAGTAGCCACAATTTTAAAAGAGAATCAGTCTGTGAAAGTAGTAAGATAGTGGAGGAAGACAGCACTAGTGAACATTTAAGAACAGACAGGTGTACATTTAATTCCTCACCTGCAGAGGTTTTTTTTTCCCCTTGCTACTCACTGAAGAGGGAGAGCAAGAGAGAAGAGAGCAGAAGGAAAGAAACATAAGAAGCATCGCCCAGATGATTACCTGGAAGCCAATGACTTGTAACTCATTGTGAAGATCATCTAGAACTCTCCTACCATCAAAGATAAATGCAGGCTTTAGCATTTTCTTATGAATACGTTCATAATCCAGCTCCTGTAAAGAGTAATTAAAGCAGACAGAGTAAGTAAGTAGTGTAACACTCCCTCCTTTTTTCTTTAGTTTAAATTAAAGACAACATTTACCTTAAACATGTCCCATTCAGTGCAAATTACAAGGGCATGGGCTCCATCACAGGCTTCATAGGGATCCTTACTGATAGTGACCAACCGAGACACTGTAACAGAAGGAAAACACTTTCATTCTGCACATGGCTTTACAATCAATCTGGCACGTTTCTGGCAAATGAGTCTCCTTCCTTGCCCTACACAAACAAGTGGTTTCAAGTCACTCACCTAGAAATATTTTCTAACAGGATACCACTTTGATTTTACTCGTTTAAATGAAAGCAGCTCGTACCTGGCACCTGAGTAGTCACAGCACTTAAATGTTTCAAGTCAAGCATTCAAATTTGATGTAAACAGTCAAGGACATCTCTAGAATTAGAAGGTACTGTGGAGTGCTCAAATGCCAACTCTAACAAAGGTCATTGTCTGTAGAACAGCAGCATATCACAGTTTCTATTTAACACTCAGTTCACACTAGAGAAGAGACACACGTGGCTCCCCAGGGGCTGCCTAAGCAGCTGCCTAGAGGAAAGCCTTCCCTTTCCCTCTAATTCAAGGGCATGTCAAACACTGTACACCCTTCATACTTCATCACAGCTCAGTTTGCTCCATTCCCTTCACCTCTGTAAGCCTCGTCTATTCTCCCCATCCATCAGCTCCATTCCCCCTCTCCCCAGTAAGAAAACAGAACCCGCATACCCCCTACCTCTGTAATCATAGGTGATTATTCAAAAGTGTTCTTGAATGTAAGCGAACAAAGTAATTTGGAAGTGATATGAGGGAAGGGAGAACACTCAGTAGTGCATTCTGGAATTACTTCTTTATTTCTCTTTTAGATATGTAAGAAAGAACTAATACAAGATAGTACTTGGGACACAAAGGAACTGTCAGAACAACTAGTCTCTCCTTCTGGACATTGTTCTTTCTCTTCCTTTTAATCATGCAGAGATAAAATTCTAGGCCTCGATTCAAATGAGTGTTTATTGAAAGAAAAATATATAATAGTCAAGAAATAGCATTTATCTACAAAAGCTATGGGGAAAGGAAGAAGAGTGAGAGTAATCCCCTGAGCTATAACAATTTTCTAGTAAGTGCAACCAACAGCACAACTATGTCATCCTGAAAATTAATTTATAATATTTAAACAGACCCGTGTATATTAAGAATGGGATGGGAAGAGCATTCTTACCTTGGTTATCTTCTGAGACACCCAGATGTGAGAGATCGAAGATGATTTGTTCCTTAGGTACTTTAGGGTCATAGATATGGAGCTTTGCTCCTTCATCCATTAAATACTTGCTAATGTAGATACTGGATGACTCTCTAGGGAAGAGAATCAATCAGTTACAGAACCAGGTGGCATGTTCCAAGTAATGGAAGTTTTCAAGTATCATGATATGCAATACCAGAGATTTTATATCATTTTTACATTAAATATCTTAGTGGCAACCATGCCAGCAGGAACCTGTAATCTTGAGGGACACCAAGGAGAATAATATGCAAAAGTCTATCTCTTTTGCTGAATCATACAAGAGAGACAGTAAGTCCAAGGACTCCTATTGACCAAAATTATAAAGGCCTAGAATTTATAAGTTTTCCCCACAAACTGCAGTTGAAGAGTTGTATCAAGTTTGACCTTTACAGGAAAACAGAATTAACCACTTCAGGAAACCAAGCTGAAACTTCGATTTCACAAAGCAATTTAGAACCAGCTGCAGAAGTGTTTGCATTCTTTTCTGTGGAGAATGGAAGGAGTCTGTCAAAATCTATCTTTGCTTGTGCAAGTTAATAAGAACTAGAATTATCTGAAACTTCTGCATGATTCAGGTCTGTTGTAGAGGTTGAGAATCAGTTCTCACCCATTTAAGAAAGACTAATCTTTGTTACAAACCAATTCAGTCACAAGAAATGAAGGGTCCCATATCCCAGCTATTAATTCAATTCAGTGGGGGGCATTAGCTGCGTGGCTGGCGACAACTGTAGGGAATCTCTGCTGGCAAACTAAGCTTGCTTGCTTACCTTGTGTCCCCAGTATCCTTTTTGAAAGCAAACCCTAAAATAGCAATCTTCTTGTCAGTGACAGTATTAAACAAGCTGTCAATAATGCGGGAAGCAAATCTTCTTCTCTGATAATCATTCATGTCTATTACCTGAAATGATACAAGCCATGATGGTATCATGATGGTACAGAAGGGAGCCATTTTAAATTATAAACAGATTCTACTAACCATCAAGCCAAACTACCCATACATAAATTTAACAGAGGCTTAAAAGAGAAAGCTAAGCACTTTTACTCAGTATCATAAGCAAGCCAAAGATAAATGTAGTTAATTTACCAAATTCTGAGATAAATCCTATTTAATGAGTGAATACTGATAGACATACACACATATCTTAACATACATCATCTAGTTTAAAGGCTAGGATTTTTTTCAGATTGCCTTTTTTTTTTTTAATTAAAACTTATTGCTTTCCATGTCTCTGCCTACAATGCAATTTCAGACTTAGGGTACTTGATGTCACATGGACACCCCATTGCCAGACCTACACTTTTTTACATGCCATGTGTAACAACTGCGGGAATATTTTTAGCCTTTTTAATCCACACTAACAGATGCCAATACAGGAAACTTGCATAATTCAACCATACTTAACTGCCTCACTTTCATTATTTTGTTATTACATGAAAGTGGGTTTGATCACCCATTGTTCCCATGCTTTCCTCCAGCCTGCTTCACACTTAGATCTCTAGTCGTTACACACAGAGGACACTGGACCGCTGGTAAAATAGCAAAGGTAGGTTCCCCCACCTTCTCAGTGTTCCAAGTGGACTGGAAAGAGCTACACAACCCTCTGGGTTTTGAAACTTTTAGCCCAACTCAAGAATTGACAGAAGCAGCCTATAAAACATAAGGTATAAACTATTCAGTAGAAGGAGATTGGTGAACTATATTTATTTGAGGAAAATAAATAAGAGAAGTGAGATTTATGCAACTCAACAGGGCAGTGACAGGCAATGAATGCAGAGCTGGCAGGGCAAGAGGAATGTATTTCCACCTGTAGGTAAAGGTTCAAGGAATGAAGGTTTTGGTATTAGAGAGGCCTCCCCTCTCCAAAGGCCAGAGAGAATAAAAGTTAGGATTCTGGGTTATGCTCCGATCAGCATCTCCTCCAGAATATGCCTCTGGTCTGAGCTCTCCCACTGCAAGACTGCAGGGCTCAAGCCACAGAGAAGGGGCTCATACAGTTGCTTTTAAGGGTGCACACTACATGACTTGAGCAGTGTGGGCTGGGGCAGACAGACCTCTGCGAGATGACAACAGTGCTCTGAGGAAGCAGAAGGTGCAGCTGGGAGTTGTAGTATGAGCACGGCATTTTACCTTACCCTAACTCTGCAGCAGCTGTTCTTACTATCTCATTTGTCCACAGCCTAATAAGCCATATAGAAACACTGCAAAGAACACTGCTCTTCAAAGAGAGTAAGAGAGCATAAAAGCATCAAAAGCACTTTAACTGTCTTATTTACAGTAACAATACAAACTTTTAGGCTTCTGCTAAATAAATACCTCCAGATAGAGCAAAGTAAGTGTTCCTGTGCCTTTGGGTTGCCAAGGTACCAAGTAGTCTGCATTTTGAGAAGGATCCTTGTGATCTCACAGGATAGAGCCAAACCAACTTGTTTCTTTCAAGACAGTGTTAATTTTTCCCTATTCATCAGATTATGAGTGAGGTAACATGGTTAGTTGCTGCAGCTCATGCTGCTCCAGGGACTGTCTGTCATCTGCTTTCATCTTATAGTGAGTAAAAGCAGTAGCTCATGAAGCAAATATCAGAACCCAGTGCTCCTCCTCTTCCCTGCTGTGCTGATGCATCCACGTCCTACACTGAACAAAACCTCTCCTGGATGGCACAAGGCTCATGCTGTACATTAGTCTCTGTTCACCGATGGGATGCAGGCCTCTCCACCATGGACTAGGCTATCCTAATGAAATACACTTTTAAGGAAGACGTCAATCCCAACTTCTGAAGAGGCAGACAACATAAAATCCATGCCTTCCTTTTCCCAAGCAACTAATGCAAGAGTTAAAGTTGCAAGCAAATAACTAGGCTGCTGACTAGGCCCCAGCTGGAGGTTAAACTCTGAAGAGGGCATCAACAGCCACTGGACATCACAGGTAATGGAAGAAGCTGACAAAAGCCACAGATAGTACTTGGAGATGGCAGAGTTTTACAGGCAGTTACGGGAGAATTATGAGTGAGATCCAACCAAACTTCAGACACTTGGAAGGAAGGACTGGGGCCCTCCTGGGGAAGAGAACCTTGCAAAGCCAACAAAGCCTAAGTAACCCCATCAACAGCACCATATGTCCTTGATGACCTAGGTAACAATAGAACACTGGACTTCAGTACAGATGTGGCACAACTGAGCAGTGATGTGGTAGTAATTACTGCCAGGTTGTTTCTTTGGCAGCAGACTGGGATGGAGAAGAGTGAAGGGAAAAAAGGCTAGCCAAAGTGAAGCTCAAAAAAAGCAAAGCTGCCAGTAAGGTAGACAAATCATGTACTTGGTACTCTGGGGGCATCTGCTAGGCAGCCTTATACTTGACCACCACAGACAAATCAGCACAACAAACCAAAGGGGTTTTTTGACCATACCACACATCTCGAAGCTTCTCATTCAGGTCTAGGAAGAAAGGTGAGGTGCTTTCACTGGTTAATAGGGAAATGCTTGCTAGTACAGACTGGGTATTATTGCTGCACTGGAGCCAGGCCTGAGAACATCCCATCTTCCCAACCACTCCTAACATTAAACCAGGGAACAGCAACCATGTTTATTTTAAAAAATAGCAAGATCTGCTGAGTTCTTTCAGAGCTGTAGAAGTAGACCCTGAGGAAAAGATCACAGGTTCTGAACTCAAAGTGGACAGCAAACTGCAAGAGAAAGACAGGAAAAACAAATGCTCGTACCTCACATTTCCTAGTGCTGCTTTTAGACAGCTTCCCAATCCATTTGATCCAGGTAACTTAATTCACCTCAAAAAAGCCTAAGTACTCATAAGTATCAAATGCCAGTGTTAGGCCAAGTGCCCTAAAATGTAAAGGTGACCAGCACTAAGGTATCTGCTCCTTAGAGCTGAAACACAGTTTGTGTGGAAAATGCTTAAAAGCTCAATGCCTGAAAGCTGAGTGCTGAAGAAACACCACCCTCTGAAAAAATTGGTGAAGAACTTGTACCTGTTGCCAATAGCGAGCTACCTCAGGTAAGTTCAGTGCCTCACAGAGGTACACTAAATTCAAGACATCCTTCTGAAAACAGCTACCTCCAAACCCTGAAAGAGAAAGCAGTTATTTTACAGGTGACTGAGGTACTGATCCAAGCCAATCTGTGGAATCAAGTAGCTTTTGGCAATCACTGACATAGTCAGCATTATAATTTTTCCCAGTATTTCACTGCTAGCAAATCAAAAACCTTAATCTCTTAAAATCCAACTCCTGGACCTACTTACTTTGTCAATTACAGAAGGCTTAATTATGCTTCAGA
The DNA here is from genome assembly GCA_013397975.1 of Machaerirhynchus nigripectus. Classification (NCBI taxonomy): domain Eukaryota; kingdom Metazoa; phylum Chordata; class Aves; order Passeriformes; family Dicruridae; genus Machaerirhynchus; species Machaerirhynchus nigripectus. Next base: position 2,885,409 of record VZRQ01009967.1, read on the forward strand.
TTCCACTGAAATCAGTGGAAGTTTTAACACAGAAACCTGAACCTATATGAGAAAAAGCAACTATGGGCTACTATTACAAGTAGGCAGACAAGCTCCTGGGCCTGTTCTCCCTCCACCTCAAAATTTGGACTAATACTTCTCAAAACAAGTGTGTTAAGATTAGGTTCCTGCCTCCTGCACCCTTAAATGGATATCTAATCATTGCCAAGAACCAAAGATCACCACAGCTGACAAGGGAAAACTGAGACAATTAGACGGATCCTTGAACCTAGAACTTTGCTCAGCAAGCAGAGTCGCAGAAACAACATGCTGTAGAAGGAATTATAACAACATAGTAGGAATTTTGGTAATGCATTTTCTATCTATTTTTCACTCTTGCATAGACTCTAGGATAGAGTCTATATTTAATGACCTTATATTTAATAAGGTCATTTTAAAGTCACATTTTCTAGCATAAAATCATACAGACAGGCTTTAGTCTTGTTCTGAAGTTTGAAGTTTCATGTACTGATCACCACTTTATCACATTTTACTCTCTCTTAAATCTAAATGACTGTATGTGGCACTTAGTGCCATGGCCTAGTTGACAAGGTGGTGATTGGTCAAAGGCTGGACTCAGTCTTGGAGATCTTTCCATCCTTACGATTCTATGCACTCATCCTACAAATTAGAAGCTGCCATCACACAGTCTGAGCTAGAGGTACTACCTCCCTCAGGCCACTGGCAGCAGCTCCCAAACAAAACTGCAGCTGTTGCAATTGGGAAGACATATTGGAGAGCACTGTCATCAGTGATGCTTCAGAAAAATAAAGCTGCAGCTTTTCTTTACAGTGTCACAGGCAGGATAAACCATGCACTCTGAGCTCTCTAGTTTTAGGTTGCTGGGCTTGGAGCAACCTCAGTCCTACATATTTTACCCAAAAAATGGATTTATACTAGTATTCTACCACAATATTTTCATACATTAAGTACTTCTAATGCTGTAGAAGACTTTAGAGAAATCAGAATACCTGAAAACACAACTACTGCACTATTAAACAGAAGCCCAGTGGGGAAAAAGAGAGGAGGAATTTTTCATTTACCAACACTGGCTTTGAGAAATTTATTTCCAATCCTTTGGTCTGTTCCAATAGCTCTTGCTACTTCTTCAACATCTGCTCCTGTAGCTTCACACAGAGCACTGATTGAGTTAATGCTGCTGATTCTTTGGGCAAGAAAAGCGTTAGCTGCCTGTAAATAAAAAGCATAGTAAAGAACTTCATTTTTCCAGAAACCAAGATGTCCACAGACAAAACGGAGCTGCTACTGAAAGGATTACTTCAGGATCTATGCAACTCTGTTGACATACGAAAGGGTAACATAACTAGTTTAATACATAGATGCCAGTTAATGGGATTTAAGCAAACCAAGATAACGCTTAACTTGCAGAGTTTGAACTGTTTTATGATGGTAATCAGTTTCTGCAGCACTGGAGGTTTGCTATTAGTAACAAATAGTGAGAAAAGGACTTTACAGAAAGTTGGTATCATCTATTAAATGGGTCAGCTGAGAACTGGAAAAGACCAATATCCTTTGACACATGTATTGAGTCCTCCCAACCTCACCTGTCTTTCCTAGCTGCATCACTCAGTGCCAACAAAATTCTGCTTCTGAGCCTTGTCTCACAGCCCTTGCTCATTGCAGACCACAGCAGTGAGTAACACTAACACTAACCAGTTTAGAAAGTTCTGATGACCAGGTATTTGTTGTGAGGATTTTTTCTTTGGGTACCCAGTGCTCATAAACAGCACACAGAGCACGGACAGCTTTCTGTCCCTCTGGAGAGTCATCTCCACCGATAAGCACTCTGTCCGGGTTCTTCAGGTCCTTGATGGCTGTTCCTTCAGCAAGGAACTCTGGGTTAGACAGCACCTACACACACAGGAAAAAAGAACAACAAATAAAAGCCAAAACCAACAGCCAGCCTTCAAACACACAACTCACAAGATTATGTTTACCTGCAAATCCAAGTTAGGCTTAGTATTAGCATCAAATATTCGACGAATGCTCTCTGCAGCACGTACTGGAACTGTGCTTTTCTCAGTGACAATTTTATAGCCATTTGAATTCTGTACAATTCTTCTGGCGCAAGCTTCAATGTATTTCAGATCAGCTGCTCGGCCTTTTCCCATCCCATAGGTCTTTGTTGGTGTATTAACCTAATTACAAACAGATGAAAGGGAAAGGAATGTTACAGGTCAGTATCTCTTGTGTTAAGAGGCAAGGTGAAATTGTTAAGACTGACAGACATTTTCATGCTCACAGGAAGGAAAATGCTTCTACCCCAGAATAACGCTGGTTACAACATCAGATGAAGAGCTATTAGCTGTCTCAATTACCCATTTTGTTTTCTATGGAAAGCTCACTGGCCTCTATTCAAATAGGATTTTAACAAGAGCAAGTCATAGCAGCTCTGCAGGCTTTGGTGAAACAATCCTTATTCTGGAAACATAATTTCTCCACTATTATGGCCAGGCACTTTTTGTTACCTGTTACTCCCTCTGTGTTACTCCCACGCTAGGAGTGCAAAGGCTCACATAAAAATCTTGTGGCTAGAGAGGCAACTATAGTTTAAACTCACTTTGCAATGAAACCTAAGAGTAGGGCTGATGAAAATCAGCGTACTGATGTACACAGAAAAGGCAACATGAGGGAAAACACGTCATTTAGATCAAGACAGAGGGTCCTTTTCATTACAAATGGAAAGAAGAAATGGCAACAACGTGTAAAACACAACAGCTTGTTTTGAACCAAGGACAGGTGGCAATATATGGGCTGTATTAGTGGCAGTCATCCAGGCACATAGCATTCATTTCAGACTTAATGAATGAAGAAAAATACTGTCAGAAAGGAGCTCCATACTACAGTGCCCTAACAAAGAGGAGCTCTCAAGAAAAAAGGACTTTAACAAAAGACTCAACTGTGGCCTACCAAGACAAATAGCAATCAAATTCTTCTGGATTCTGCGTTAGTAACAACCTCTAGATCACAAAAGGTTCATCTTTGACTGAATCCTCTTTCTAGTGGTGTCAATAGCTTTGAAATATTAAAGCCACGCCCACTTCCATAAATACACTATTTTTAAAAGCTTCTAGAAATAGGTCAGCTTTGTAACTGAATAACCAGCATATGATTTTGCATATCTGTCTAGGAATTCTATCATTATTATCAAGATCTCATATACTTAATCAGTACACTGCAGTGACAGAGCTGCACTACGCTCTGCTCTGACTCCATACACCTAACCAAGTTAAACATCAACGTTACCATTTTGACTTAGAACCTGTTCATGTGTCAAAGGTGCTACTGGCTATAAGACAAACAAATAAATAGCTTACTTAACACTTTTCCCACAGTACAGAGAAAGACAAGGAGAAATCTGTGGCACAATGACATGACATTGCTCACTGAATCTATATGACAAAACAAAGGCATCTTCCTAAAAGAAAGGCAACATAATGATTTGATAAGAAAGAAAAAAAAAAGAAGAAAAAAAAGAAACACAACCACCTTCTCCCCCTAAACTTACAGAAATAAATACAAGATCAGCTTCTCTAATGGCATCATCAATACTGGTGGAAAAGAAGAGGTTTTTGCCTCGACAGGATTCTACTACTTCTTGTAACCCTGGCTGGGAAAAAAAAAGCATAAAAAAACCAGTTAATGCAGTTAGAAGAACAGCAAACTCTATGCCCAAACAGCATATAATTTCAGACACAGAAAGATTTGCTTTTTTCCCCCCCCATCAGTGCAGCATGTTTTCAGTCTGACAGAAGTAAAGCTTCTGAAGATTTACATAGTGGAAAAAATTAAGCTCTTTCTTTTTCAAAAGACTCAAGATGCTGTCCTGAAACTCTCAGCCACACTGAATTGCTTATGTACACAGCCAGATTTTAGCTTCCAGTTATTCCCATGCTCAGTTCTACTACCATGAGAAGCAATTAAAGAAATACCTGTAGAGTGATGTTAAGTAGATTCAAAAAGAAGTCTAACAATATTCCTTAGGCTGCAAACAAAAGAGGGGGTTCCAACTCTCCTTTTCCCTCTTTCCATGATCCCCCCAGTCTCAGATCTTCAGCACAAAAAAACACCCCACCAAGAAATCTTCCACCAAGTAAGCAAGCTGATATCCAGTGAAAGATAGGCAGCAGAGACACACAGGAAATCAAGACCACTCCTTTTAGCAACCACCCATCTTTGGGCCAGATTAAACTTATCATGGAACCACTCCCACAGTACAGAAGAATCACAACAGCCATAATACAATGAAATTCTTTCCAGAGACACATGCTGTGCTGTAACACTCTCCCTTCCCTTAACACTTCCAGACTTAAGAGAAGCAGGAGGTCACATATAAATGAGCAGTCCTCTGTATTAGAATGGTCTAAAAAAAATTTAACCAAGATATAGTTGCCACAGATAAAAGAAGCTTTTACTTTTTGTTTGAATAGTTAGTCATGCACTTTCACGTGGCAATCAAACCTCTGACTTGAGACACCTATCATGACACTAGATATTTGAGTAAATGCCAGAACGGCAAAGGTTCACTGGATGGAGAGAGGAAAACAAAGCAGAAGCTTTCTTAAGCAAGACATTTTTACTGTCTCATTTTATATCGAATAACACCCACTTAGAAGAAAAACAAAGGTCAGAACAGGCAAAATAACATGTGTTACAACCCACTGAATATTCCAACTATGGTCTTACAGTGGGATGTAAATAGAAAGGCAGCCCAATAGACAATTTCTGACACTGAAAAGAAAAAACCCAAACCAAAAAAAAACCCAAAAACAAAAACCTCACTGTGCAATGACTCAACTTTACAACTGTCTGAACTAACTCTTGGCAGTTTTTGTACATTCTTTGTAAGCAAGGGACACCATTCCAGGAAACAGATGTTACAAGTTTGGGGTTTTTTAAAAAAAACATGCCAAGGCAAGCTCTACTTCAGCTCATTCAATCTCAGTGTTAAGAGAAAACAAAGTGCTTGCTTTCATAAACTTTATTCATGTCTCACCTGCTAACTGGAACATTATACACAGTTTCTTTTGAATTTATTTGACAAAGGAGGTCTATTCATCCTGACTTAGTCACAGTATAGCTTTGGTTTTAAGACGGAAGAAGACTTCTTATAGCAAAAGAGCAACTGTTAGTACCAATCAGATATCTTGTCTTTGGGAGATGAGTGAAGATTAAGTTTTCACTCCTGTTAAAGAACTCAAATCTATAAAAACTGTATTTCATGAAAGAATGAAGGAAAGAAAGAGACCTATTCTTTTATGATGAAAAAGAGTGGAAAACAACAAATGCTAAGAGAAGCAAAATAGAAAAATGTTTTACGTATTTTCAAATTAAAGTAATTCTATAAGGAAGGAGTGACAGTGTGGTACATTTATTTGGCCTAGTCTTCCCACGTCAGATTGAAAATTTAGGGTACAACTGAATCAGAAACATGACTCTCCCCATCTTTCCATGTAGTTAAACTTGGGCAGCACAGATTGGATTTTGGCAGTATTCAGAATGCAAATAAAGCTTACGGCTCAGTATTACACATTTATACTGTGCTAGAACACAGCGGGTAGTATCTGCAACTGAGCAAGAGGACTAGGCTATGATCAAATCACATCCCAAAAGAAAGTCAGCATGATTTAGCACAATTCACTATATATAGAAATACATTTTCCTTATTAGGCCCGTTATATAACCATTAATACACACCTTCATCAGCTGCACTAAGTTATTTCAAATATCTGGTTTAATGAGCAGTAGTGACAAGCAGCTGTTCCAGAATACTCTTTAAGAAAGACATGGCTACTGTGCTAAGCTTGACAAGCTTCAGAAATGGGGTATGGGGAAATGCCATGTAGAGGGTGGCAAGCAAAGGCAACACTGGCTGGAAGAAGAGACAACAGTGATGTTTACCTCGTAGATTGGGAGTGTGTCTGAATTCCAGGCATTGATTCTGGCCTCATTGACATCCACAACAGTAACTTTGATACCGGGGCACATTTGCGCAATAACACTACAGGTTGGCCCACCAACATAACCGGCACCAATGCAGCAAATCTTTTTAATTTCAAACATGATTGCTCTATTAAGAGGAGGGGAAAATGAAAAATCAGGAGTTACAAATTAAAATACCGGCCAACAATTAAAGGAAAACAAAGAGTATTTGCGATTTCAGACTTTATTATGCTGCGGCCCACAGAAACGTTTTCTTACGGCTGATCTCTAGAAATGAACTGCTACTTCTCTCTCCAATCCGGGAAGGCTCTGAAGCCTACCCCTCTCCGGAGCGCCAGCATACACAGACCATCAAGGGAGCGTTTCTGTGGTCGCTTTGAGTCCTGACACCCCAAACATCACCCTCGGGCCGAGGGATTGCTGATGCCACGGTAGCCCCGGGCATGAGCAGCGCCGGCCGCTGCAGACAGCGCTCGGCGGGGACCGGCGCGGCCCCAGGCTGCGGCCCCAGCCGCGCCGGGACCCCCGGCCGCGCCCTACCCCCGGAGCCCCTCGGCTAGGAAAGGGAGGCCGCAGCTCCCGCCTCCTCCCCGAAGAAGGGTGAGGGCCGAGCTGACCACGCTTCCCCTGGGCCGGGCCGACCCCGCGGGCTCCATCCCCGGGAGCGCAGCGGGAAGGGAACGGCTCCCCGGCCGCGCCCAGCCCCGCGCTCTGGGGCGGGAATGGCTCCACGGGACGACAGCGCGGGGAGTCGCCGCCGGCACCCCATCACGGAGACTTACCGCGGGCAGGCAGGCGCGGTCCGGCCCCGGAGCCGCGGATCGAGCGGGAGCGCTAGGGCGGGGATGCGCGGCGGGGATGCTCAGGGAGGATGCGCGCCGAGCTCAACGCGACGCTCCGCTGTGAGGGGAGCGGTAGCGGCGGCGGCCGCTATTTAAAGGGCCGCGGCGGGCCCGAGGCGGCTGCTTCATGGCGAGGACGCCGAGCAGGCCCGTCCCTCCTCCTCCTTCCCCCGGGGGCGGGGAACGGCGCCGGCCCGCCCGCCCCGCGCTCCCCGCCCGCCGCGGTG
>VZRQ01009967.1:2892519-2939864 GCA_013397975.1 Machaerirhynchus nigripectus
GAATGGCCGCGGGACACCTCGGGCAGGCCTGGCCCGGCCCCGCCAGGGCGCGGGCGGCTGAGGGGCCGCAGGGCCCCCGGGCACGGCTGGGAGCTCCGGGCCTGGTCGGGGCTGGGCCGCTGAACTGCTCCTGTCTTCTGCCTCAGGGTATTTTTGTAAGAGAACTTAATTGTGGTGGTTGAATATGCACGTGAATAACTTTTTGTCCTTCAGCTATGGTTACTGTGAAGTAAAGAAGGCGGTGTTCATTCTCTGTCCTGTACCGGTAGCACTGTCTCAACAAAGAAAAGTGAAGGGAAACGTGGATAGGTTACAGTAAAGTTCATTGTTTAAAGTCCAGGCTGTGAACATTGGCCAATGGAAAGAAAAAACCCGAACTTGCACTCTTGCCCTTGTGACCTGGCACTGCCCAGGAACCTCTTGCCTAGCAGTATTAAAGTTCTCAGATACTGCTCTTGCCTTTTATATAAACATAGTATGATATTATTATACTGCATCTGACTTTGGGAGCAGAACGATTGTGAGAAATCTGCAGTCTTTTCTTCTTCACTACATTTAAGTTCACTTACACTGCCTCACCTAGAAGCTGGGTGTGGGATTTTGCTCCTTCTGCAATATTGTAGTGATTTATGCTTTAAACAGATTACAGTTTCTATGTCAAATATTGCCAGACTAGGTGGATAATACATGCACATTCTTATCAAAGCGACTAAAGAACTGCCTTGTTCTTAATGTGGCATTTTCATCCAGAGGTGTTAAAATATATTTTTAAAAATTGAATCATTATTTCTGTTCTATATTTTACCCTGTTACTACTTTGGAGGATCTGGTCTTTCCCTAGAAGAATCTCTACCTATTTGAGTGAGTACATATTGTACATACAGGTCCTTTAGAAATGCCTGTAAAATACGTGTGTTTCTACTGAAAGAGCCTACTGAGGTTTGCAGTCAGTGCAGGATCCTAGCAGAGTCAGCGTGGTTAGCCAAAAAACTGCCTGGCGAAGGCGCAGGGTTCACTGTGTTTATTCTGAAGTAAAAACAAGTCATACCTTTTCTCATTGCTTATTGGCACAGATGTCTCAGTTTTGAACACGTGGGGTTTTTTTTTCCAGGGAAACCTAAGCAAAGTAAATAGAAGCTCAGTGAGTGACTCAGAAGTCAGTCTCACTTATACCATCCTCATCAAACCCCCGTCAATCTCCTTAGGTCTCAGAATAGCCATGAGTGTGTACATTTGTACTGCAAGAATGTTACCTGGTCCCTCTGTACCAGCCAGAGCCAAACTCACTTCGAGTCCTTTAAGTGGTCCCCCGAGGGTGTTGGTAAGTGTGTTTAGTGTGTGCCTGGCACACAAGAGTGGATTTTCTAGAAGCAGGAGGGGTGCAGTGGTTGTGTGCAAGGCCAGGTGTGTGTGAGGACTTCCCTCTACCTGCTAGTGTATGTGTGGGTAGATAGTAGTTCATTAGAGTCAGCTAATGCCTCCCAGTTACTGGGTTTGCTAAGAATGAGGGCAAGAGCTTCAGAGCCTTCCTTGGCTGGGGGGGTTCAGGCATACTTACCTCAGGAGAGTGCTGTGTCCTGAGGATTATAAAGAAACATGGGGATCTAACTCTCCACCCGCATCTGTGCTACTTTGCCAAGAAGCTTCAAGAGTATTTTTTGGATCTGGTAATCATGGCCCTTTCCTGGGAGGAGAAAGGTCTGGGTTTTGAGAGCTGTTTCAAATGTCTGAACAGCCCTTGGAACAGGCAATGGACCCCAGTCCCTTTTCTTGTAGCAAAGGACCTTCACTGATAGACAGTCACACCCCTGCCTGGGATGTGGATCTTGAATTCTCTCTTGCAAACAGCACAACTTGACCTAAAAGGTTGGACTGCATGATCTTGGAGGTCTTCTCCAACCTAAATGATTCCGTGAAAGGATGATGAGGGGTGCTTTTGTTTCCCTACACTCTGGTGGTGAGGGCACTGCTGGCAGATTAAAAAATACAGGGCTGAAAGGCATTGCAATGAAAATGGTGTGAAAATGGTGTTTGGGTCTCCCCTCTTCTTACAGAAAAAATTCTGAATTATTGGGTGGGATCTTCTTGGTTTTTCCATTCCGGCAACCCCATCATTTACCAGGACGTAGAATTTTTTACAGCATCATGCGGAGGCAAGAAAGCTTATGTAAGACTGCTGCAAAGCAGATGAGGCTGGTCCACTGCTGGCCATTTTTTTACATAAAAGTTGTGAGTTCTGCTCTGTTTTTTTGAAGGCTCAGTGTAGACTGTGAATACTTTTGCAGTGCAGGATAAGTAACGTAAATAACAGGAGGAGTGGGATTTCAGGTGTATGTTTTTCTTTAGCGTTGGCAATTGACTAGGTCAGGTGAATCCCTCTTCCAGCATACTGGGGAGTAGGTTTGAGGCCACACCTCTGCCTTTCCAGAAACCATGGAACAAAGGGCGATCTGAATGCCAAAGGTGGGTGGAGGGGCCACTCTTCACCTCCCATGTACAAGCTGTTCCATTATGCAAGGGAGAAATTATAATTTATGAAGGATTTGGGGGATGAGGGAAAGAGGGAAGACAAAGAGCGAGTGAGTGCATGATTGCATAATCTCCTGGCTGGCACCCTGATGTTGGAGGTGAGAGGAAAAGCCAGCAAGGAACCCTGGATATTAAAGTTTTGAATCCTATCTGAGGAGTGTTTAATGTCAGACTGATTGCCAACCAGATTTAGCTGATCATTAACTAAAGGCAGCTGAGTTTGTGTAATCAGTTTCTGACACATCTGACACAGATTCAACAACCACCGTTGTCTGTCAAGCCTTTCTTTAACTTTTGACACAGCATGACTGGGAGGCAATCCCACCTGTAACCAGGAAATGTGAGGTACTCGGCAACAGGCCCAGGCTGAGGCACAAAAGTGCCCAGAAGACCAGTTGGATTAGTATTTGAATCCATGCTTTGTATTTTACAATGCTAAGAGGAAGGAAGGAGATGCAGCTAAAGAGATCATTCAGGACATGTGGGACTGGGCATGCGTGTTGAAAAGGCTCCAACAGCTGCATAAAGCAGCCATACGCCATTTTTGAACACAGGCAGATGAGAACCTCAGCTCTCCGTGTGCTCAGAGCCAACACTGGGCTGCTACACAAGACATTTTCTGCCTGGCATGTTCCTACTGACACTCTCTCCTGATCTCCACCTCTCTGGCTCACCAGAACTTTGACACTGCCAAACAGTCTGACAGTTTGCCCAAACATCTTATGATTAATCTAATACAGTATTTTTTTTGCTGGTGATAACCAGCCTCTCAAACTGCAATTATTGGTAAAATTTGTTGCAAAATGCAGTGGATTTCTGGTCAGGTTCAACATGCCTGTTTGCATAGGGCATGGAACATTTCGACAGTAACTTCATCAGGACTCATGTACAACATTGCCATATAAATAAAACCCCAAAGCCATGCAGGATTAAAACTTTTAAAAATTGGAGGAAGGCCACCCTGAAAACTCTGATGAAAACATCCTGTCAAACCCTATTCTTTAAGTTACTGCACAACAATGTTTTGTTGTCCAGTATATGACCTTCCTCTAATTAGATTATTTATAGCTCTCAGTATACACAGAAGTTATTCACACTTCCTTCCAGGCATGATCACATTTGATGGCCTTATCTGTTGTATTGTAAATGTCTCTTTTTTTTCATTCTCTTCTGATGTTTTTCTGGAAACCATACACTTCATCCCAGACATCAAAGCTGTTCTTCCAGAAGCAGTGCTGTGAGGCAGCTGAATTGCTTTTCTGAACATGGGGCACACTGCAGCTCCCACCAGGAGAGCCCTTTTCAGGCTAACAGCCATCTCAATGAAACAGTAAGGAAACATTTAATGCTAAAACTAATGCAATGGAAGTGAGAGCAGCCAAATAAGGCACTGCTTTTCCTCACGGCCCCACTGGAGAGAAATCATCTTGTAGCATCCCTTCTTTAAAGGGTTTTACTCAGCTGAGCTGTCCCATTGCCGTAACAGTTGTTTGCATAAAATAAAGTGAAGATTTGATCCACCCTCACAGGATAGCTAAAAGCTAATTTGGCTTAATCTCTTCCCCTTACATACTGAAGCCCAACACAACCATACACGAGGGGATGTCAGAGACAAGATGCATTTGTGATTCAAATAGCAAGCAATATTCAGTGAAGTGGGGGAATGATTATTTGGATATTCTATTTCAAACAAGACTACATGACATCACTTGGGGAGTTGAAGAAACCCAGTTTTTACTCATCATCACAAGAAAGCAGATTTTGATGCATTACATGTAGTGTTAGGTGTAGTGCCAGTCCTGTGGAGGCTTCTTTGGGTTGTTTTCTTGCTAATCATATTCGTCTTATCATTTATCAAGTTCTGCCCTAAATGGAACACCTTTTTTAAGATTTGCTTTTAATATCAAACCAATGGCTGTGACCTTCAGAATGTTGTACAGTGGTGGGGTTTTTCATTGGTCTGCTTAAGGAAACATATTTTCTCATCTCTAGGATCTTCTTCTACATTTTAAGGGTAGTTTTTGCAGCAGAAGAAATTAATTTAAACCAGTTTTAAGTCTGAAAACCACATACGTCACAAAAATTATTCCTCTGTTTCATAATTTATAGCTTGGAAGATGTAACAACAAAACCTATAAATGTGAAAGACTTTTTTTAAACCTTGCTACATGTGATCTTTCATTACAAATAACTTTTTTCAATTAGTATTTTATTAAATATTTTACAGTAACTTTCCATAAAACCAAGAGGAGTTTCTGAAGCCTTTAGAAAGCTGTATATATACGGTGAATTAAAATGTATTGCCAAATATTGAAGCACATTTGTTTCAGACACCCCCTGTGGCCAATGCTCTAACCTGCAGATGATAAAAAGGTAATGTGGAAGCCAGATTCTTCTAGCTATTATATTTAACTACAAAGTGTCTGCTAAGGGAGTTGGCAATTTTGATACAAGTGTTCAGTTACTTTTCTTATATGAAAAGACAAATTTTAGCTGATGTTGCCTGGAAGTTGGTAAGAGTTGTGTTGTTTTACAAGTGAGGATGTGGTTCAGTATGGAATATACTGCCTCTTCCCCCACCCCAAGGTCCAGATCTTTGCAGTGAAGGGCACTGTAGGCCATTGCCTGGTACTGAACAATTAAGGAGAAGGAGGAAAGGATATAAGTAGTCCATTTTTGCAAGGAATCCACTTAATGGAGTATTTTGCTGCAATGATTTGGTGTATTTTTCCCAAACATCCTAGATAGGGTAATTTTTTTTCGGGCTTTGGGGCAGAGTAATCTCAAATTACCTGGTGATTTTGAAGAGCTACGCCTTGTACAGATCCATTGAACAATGTGAATTTAGATTTGTGGCAATTTCCTTTCTGCATTGCTTTCTCAATAGGCATTTGCATCCTTGGCAAACATTTTAACAAGCATACTTAGAAGTTTAGTTTTAGGGGTTATTTATAATCTCATGTTTGAGTAAAAGGGTAAATCTTGATGAGCACACATTAATGACTGCTGATTGCTGATTAAGATCTTGTGCTTTCTAGACCGACTCAAGTGCCTAAAACATTTGTGACTTTTGTTCTTCTTCTTATTTTTATACTATCCTGATTTTGTTTCTGATTCTCTGGTATTTATTGTCACTATCTCTGGATAGCTGTGTATTATTTTAAACCCTGGTTCTCCTTTTGTTCCTCAGATTAACATAGGAATCTCTAACAAGGGATGTGAGTTGCTGTTGAGGCAGTGCTCAGAATTTTGTGCTGTTTCTGGAGGAAGAAGAGTGCTGTACTTCATGTGAAGAACATGTGAAGAAGCAGCAGGTCTCTACTACTCCTACATGCTTAGATCCATTGCAGCATCTTCCTACCTCAGAGCAGCTCTGGGTCCAACACTGCCAAGATCTAGAACTAGAAAATAGACTGCAAATCCCAAAGTAGTAGGATTTGATCTAAAGCAAAGTAACATAATCAGCATATTTGTCATTACTTTTCTTACTGTATTATTTCTAACTTCCTAGGTTGCATAACTACTTGGAAGAGCAAAAGGCAGAGACATCCATGTTGGTCATCAAAGTATCTTAAACCTTGGAAACTGCTTTTTATTTGTTCTGACTTGCTTGAGATACATACAGAAGACAAGTGTCCATTGGAAAAGTTAGAATTTACGTTTTAAGAGTTACACAGGTGACACACTATTTTTACTGATACTTATTTTTAGATTATTTCAAATTACCTTAGAAATTGATAGGTTGGTGCAGTCCTATATCTTATACAAAAAGTAAGAGACAAAGACAAAAGTTTACTAATGATTGCTATTTATTTTGTTAAGTCAATTAAAAAGTGCATAGTACAAGCCCTTTATCCCAATCCAAGTACTCAGTAAAAGATTACTAGGAAACTGCAAATGGCACCGATGATTTTTTGTTTGGCATATTGAGATATTTTAAGCCACCGATTTACATCAAGTACGTGACATTATCACTCTTCCTTTTTCAATCATGAATATTACAAGGCTAAGTGATCTGCAGACAGTGCATGAATACATATGACTTCTCATTTCAGAGTATAGTAATTGTGTTAAGCAGACTCTAAAAATACTATTGTTTTAACAAAGTTAAGGTATAATTGCAAACTTCCCTCCATATTTCCCAAGTTGCTACAACTTGCATCTCTTACTAACCAAGCTTAAAACCATCATTACAGAACTGATCATATCCGGGAGCTTTGCATACCACTAATCTCTTTCACGCTTCTCAAAATTTACCATAAACATCTGTAACCATGATACAATTATTTAATCACAAATCAAATCACTAAAGGCCAGATTTCTGCCACCCTTACTAAAGCTGCTACTAGTACATTATCTCAGAGTAGTTCCACACACTTCAGTGCAACTACTTGTTGAGTAAGGCACTATTGAACACAAATAAGAGTGGCAAAATACAGTCCTATGGTTAGTTACTTTTATTTTAATTAAGAGTCCTAATTTGAAGGTTATATCTTAGAGAGAATATCTGAATTTTAAAAGGCATACATTTTGATGTGGGATAGTGGCCTGGCTCTTTAGTAAAACATTTTACAATAAAATATTTCCAATGTTTTTTTTCTTTTACATAGAAAATTTAAAATAGCAATTTACATGAGGAAAGCATACATGTATAAAATCACTGGGACAATTAGAGGAATTTCAAACAAAGACAGTTCATTTAAAGGTAAACCACAACATTCCTCTGAACAAAAAGTTCATTTGCCAAGACTCTTAGAGCTGGGTGCACGTGGTAAGTTTTATAAATACATAAACAGACATTTAAGTGAGACTGATCCTCACAAGTGAGGAGCATCTCCTGTAAATCTCACCAACTTCCAACAGGATGAGGAACAGTGCTCTGTCTGAATAGAAGCCTGTTTCAGTTGGCTTTTTAATCAACTGGAAGCTTGTTTTATGCCTCCACTAGTGAAAAATTCTGCCCAGAAATCCTTGGAGAAAAAAGGTCACCGGGGGAGATTATATATGTTTCCTTGTGGGTTCAACAAATGATGTTGTATTACTTGTTCTGAACAGTATCCCAAACATAAATGTACATGGAAGGCAAAAAGCAAGCAGGCAGAGTGCTTGTCCCAGTGACATCTTTACACAGTGTTTGTGGCCTGTACATTATTAGACATAATGAGACAAATTCTCTCAGCTTCTCTCCTGCAGTTTCATTGCTTTACATGGCACTGCACTGATGTCACTGAGAGCACCTGGCCCAATCTTCTTTTTTTTTTTACTTTTTCTTTGATTTTTTTTACACATGCTCCCACGCTTGGAGCACTGTTCCATAGAAATTCAGAGGTCAATTACATCAAATTACAGAAGCCTTTCTTCAGGTCTACACTGTACCTTTACAAGGAGGCTTAGCTGGCTCACCATTTACCCTGAAGAGCAAAACCCTGCATCTATCAACCATGGGATCTGATGTGAGATTTTTGTTAGAGCCCGTTAATACAAACCTTATTGAATTTTAACAGTTAGTTCCTTCATCTCCATAACTAAAGTCCTCACGAAATAAAGGTTTGTAGAGTAAGGCTTTGAATTCCCGTATGTCTGTTCTACTGACCTTTAATGAAAGAAGCTTTATGTTGGTAACATATAAATGTTCTTTACATTATTCTCATCAATTTTTCAAATTGAACAAGAAAAATATACAGTGTTGCTTTTCTGTACATCTTTAAAATGTTCTTAAATTAATGTACATAAAAAAGTAATTCCCATTTGCCATAATGGGAGATGTGCACAGGTGCGTGCACAGCCACACATACACACACTTAAACATAGCACACATACACACAAATATTAGAGGGAAGAGACATGCCATATGTAGTTACCTGCAAGTTTGTTTTTCTACAATTAGAACAAGTAGGTAAGGATGAAATGTTAAGAACTGCTGATAACATACAGGTGAAAAAACCTGAATAATCCATTACATGTTGTATACCAGAAGTTGGTAACCGTGGTAACTTCTTGGTATGATTTCATCCTGTCCAATATACATTACATCATGGCTAAAAACTTGTAAGGTACCAATTATGAAAAGACTATACCAGGACAGAAAATTCTACCAAGTTCTTCTTACTAAATTTCTCTTTCGATAAAGTCTGTAAGTAAGCACATCTGGGTCTATAGTATGTTTTTTTCACAACGTATTGAGTAAGACATACAATTTATTAATGAACAAGGCTAAATTAACTTCTTTTTTGGTGGTATAATCTTTTGTGTAAAGTTCCCAATATAGAGATCAAAGCTTTGACAGTGGCAATCATCACATTCACTTATGTGTGCACGCACACACAGACAGTGTAATTCTAGTGGACAATCCATGCTTTTGCCAGCAACCCTGAAAACTGTGTTAGCGGTCCAAAGACCAGAATAAAAGCTGCTCTGAACTCCGGGCAAATATAAAACAATTTCTGTTTTTCAGCACATAACTAAGTTAATACTTCCAACCATAATACAACTCTCAAAAGCATACTGGAGAAGAAATATGAATTAATCTGAAGAAAGGTCAGTAACCTTCCATTATTATAGATGGACTGGGATTTTCTTTTTCTTTCAATGCATATCAAATCACAGCAAAGAAATTAAGATCACTGTAACAGAAAGAGACTGAGTGGAATGTCCACAGTAACAGTAACAACCAAAAAACCCCTGCAATGCCTTACCATTATTCAAATTACAATCTAATAGGAATTGTAGTAACATACAAAGCAAGAATTAACTTAAAATTGAAGTTGCTAAAAGCAGTTCATGAAGATTACTGCTGAATGATAATTCTGCTCTATATAAATGAGAAAAGAAAACCGTATTGAGTGAGGTTTAGGAGTAATCTGGTCACTTCGTTCATTTGGTCGTGCAAGGTTTTAGCTGCTGAACTTGCCCAATACTGAATGCTCTAGTCCACTGGTGGGGCTGGTGGCTCTTGTCCCTTGGGAGAAGAAAGAAGGAAAAGAAAAAAAAAAAAGCAGGTACAGAATTAGAAACAGTGCTTCACATAGGAGGATATAGCAATAAAAGAACTCAGAAGTGTTACATTCTGGGTTTTTTTATGGTTTTCCAATATCTCTTTCAATGATTAGAGTAAATGAGCATCAAAAAACTATACTTTTTCCTGTCTTGATTGAGATTTTTCCATGATCCCACATCTAGGACAAAGATCACCCTTCTCAGTATCATGCTGTAATTTTGTTTACTGACTTCTCTTAAAGCTGTGCTTGTCCCCTTTCACCTAAGAAGGCAGGAGGCCATTTCAACCAGGGACAAACAGTGTCCAGAGGACATTATGGCCCACACTTAGTCACCTGTACCTGCTCCATCCCACAGCAGGCCTCACACTTATAGCCTTCATGACTCTCCTTTCACTTTGGTTTAACTCATTTTGGTTTTTCTCATTTTTAATGGAGTTCCAAGAAAACATAGGGAAAAAAATAGAAGAAACAAATTACTTTAAGACAGTCTGTATTAAACCAAAATAGATTTAAGCTATTACAGAATCTCCCTGCAGGGCACTTGAAGATGCACTTACATTGTGTTGGCTGGTTGGCTTTCCGGCTGTGTTTGATCCTCTTAGATTACTAGGTCTCAGTAAGAACAAGACAAGTGCAATCACAACCCAGGCCATCATTATCATGGCAAAGCTGATGCCATTGTCACCAGAGGAGTTTGGTCCTGGCACTACAGACAAGGAAAACTCAAATTATAACAGAGTAACAGCAGAGTGCTTTTCCCCATGTGAAAACAAAAATGCAATCTCAGAAAAAAATCCCTGAAATATTTTCCAATGGAGTGTTCTGATTAGTCCCTCATTTTGGCTTTGAGACAGTAATACATTTTTTTATCACATTTCTTAACCATTTGGAAAGAGAATCATCTATTTCATAATATTTCACTGGCATTCTCAGAATTATCATGAATATTTCTTAGTTCATATTAACTCCTAGTGAACTGGAGATGATAAACATACTCTTCACATTTTAAGATATCAAACTTGGTTTTTAAGAAATCAAACTTGATGCGAAATATATTTATGTACGAAAACCCCCCATATGTACATTGGTCTTTGTTTTTTGCCTCAAACAAATAAAAGAATAAGACTAAACTGATGAAAGCTTAGGCTCCATTGTTAGGCCCTACACAGAGAACATGCTAATTCTAGCAAGAAGGGAGCAAACTAATGGTAATCAATTTCTTGACTACTCTTAAGTTATTTCTTGAGAGTTTGTTTAAAGACATTGCAGTGTCAATATGCCAGGTCTCCATGACTGATCATCCGGGTCATGTGGTATTTCTGCTAGCAACATTATCTGCCAGCAGGGGAAAAAGTGCTGCAGAGATACATTACAAAGTGAAGCCCAGGAACACAATATAAAAATTTTACACCAAATTTCCATACAGAATACCTGAAACATCAATATGTGGAAATAAATTTAAGAAAATACCCTCAGGCTGGAAATGTCTGGTTGATCTGTTTGGATCGAGAAACTCTTGCAAATACCTGCACATTTTAAAACAACTTTTCTCCTCTGAAACATAATTTCAAGTAATCAAACAGTAACTAATTTTGTCAGCTGAAGTGTAAACCCATGTATAGCTTATTACCTATGGTACTTACATGAATCTATTTATCACAGTGTCTAAAGGCCTAACATCTTCATTAATGATCTAGATGTTCAATTAATACAGAGCAATTAGTACAAAGCTATAATGAATAACATTCAGAAAGAGCTGTTCTATTTTATTACTCAGGATGAAAAATTTAACATCCAGGAAACTCCACAGAGATACTTGTATCTGTTGTAGTTTCCAGCTGTCTTATGTGGATCACCTGATTATGGAGTTAAGTCTGGATTCAGCATTGGTTGGGTTGTTCTTATTTAACATTTACTCGATAACTTATACCCTGCTGGAATCATTTCCTTGAAGGTTAATGCTGATACCACAGAACCACCCTCATCACCATCATCCTGGGTAGCATTGCTAACAGAAGCTCTTCCATTGAAAGGATTTGTTCATAACACAGCAGAGGAGCATTGCAGGGAAGCTTACAGCTATGCCATTCTCCACACTGCTGCTCTGGGAATAAGGCTTCCTGAGTTGGGGCTGGTGGACTGATGTCCTTTACTGACATCACATGCACTCAAAAATGTCAAAGAAGAAAAAACCCCACACATTATAGAAGTTCACACTTCTCACAGCACAAACACCACCATTAACATGTATGAGCAATGAGACTGCTTTTGCCTTTTAAATGTCCAAAATAAAGACACTTCAAAACTCGAGAAGTTGTGAATGTAGAGGAATTTTATTATTAGAATTACATGCAATTACAAGTGAGAATTATTTTGAAGATCTGAGTGAATAAAGGGCTTTGTGTATGAGGAAGGCATAGTGCACAGAAAGTAAGTAAGCATGCTACAGCCTTTAATTCACTAAACTCTTACATTACATATTTGATTTTGAAAGCATATGGAATTGTGAAGGTAAGAGTTTAGACCTTCCGTTTCGTTGACCAAAATATTATCATCAGCAAATATATCAATATTTTAAATCTTGAAAAAATCTTTATATATGCAGTCCAGGAGACTAGCATATAATTTGGCATGAAAAGAACAACTGCTTTATTTTGGGGCTTCCAGACAACACTAATAGCCACTCTGCAACCTAAGAAGTACCTAAGGTACTTGTTTTGGCAAATGTTTGGTATAAGACTGAAAATTCAGATGATTTGTTAGTCAGGATTCCCCATACAATGCAGAGAAACGGACTAGTCTGACTGCTGAGAGAGACTGAAATATTACAGTTTATTACTTAAACTTTTGAAATTAAGGACTTTTAAAGCTGTGTTGCAAAAGCTGCAGAGAAGACCACCGCACCCTGAAAGGGGCCCTGCCGGAGGCCTTACACTGCTCCCTGATGAAGATAAGCTAAAGTAACAGCTCAGGGCTGGGGACATTCACAAAAGCCTAGGCTTAGCACCTCCAGGGTGGAGACCACAGCCCCAGGGCTATCAGCTGCCAGGCCTGCACAGACCCTGGCACCAATGGGTGGGGGGAGAGAGGCTTTGGGTGTGTGCTGGAAAAGCCTCTGGTGAGAGGCACAGTGACTGCCCATCCTCACTGTGCAGAGCCCAGCTGAGGGGCCCTTCACCCGGGGANAGTGGTCGTGTGGCCATGGCGGCAGCGGGGGACCCTCACCACTAAGAAGACCAGATGGAGGGGAGCAATGAGACGTCGCTGGGACCCTCGGAGAGGGGATATGCTTCCACCTAACCCCTCTCACCTCTCCCTGTCCCCCGCACCCCCCATGCACACTTCTCTCTCTATGTCTTTCTTTCTTTCTTTTCTCTTTCCTTCTCTTTGCCTCTTTTACTACTAAATAAAATACATCAATTTTTTGGCACCAACATTTAACCTCGTTTGGTTTTAATCTCGTTTTTGGGAATATTTTGAACCTTCACTATGTTCTTTCCAGTTTATGCACAGAGACTTAAGTTTTCTCTGCTCTTCTGGGCTTAAACCGGATCGTAACAACTGCCTTCTGGAATTTTTGTTGAACATTAGTGCACTTAGGGTCTGTGGTTAAGCAAAAGTTGGTGTAAGCAAATGATGCCAGATCAGGTCATGCCACAGGTCAGGGAAGGGAGCAGAAGGGACCACAGAGGGAAACCACAGGTGTTCACTGCCAGACACAGTTCTTTCCAGCCTGTGTTGTAATATGGTTCAGATGGAACCAAACGTGCTGAAACATGTTCTGAAACATGTTCTGAAACATGTAAGCAAGACAGCAGCTGATCTAACTGGCCATGTACTACTGAAGGCATGCCAGACCACTGAAACAGACACAACCATGTTTACGCTTTTCAAGAACCATTAAACCCACATCTCTCACAAATGACCGTGCGCTTTAATAAGGATGTGAGATATTTCAGAATCTGTTACTTTAATCTCTTATGGAGAAGAGGATAAGCAAAGTTTCACAGAGCTGGGGTAAATCCAACTTTTCAAAACTGCATCACAAATCAAGGGAACAGACAAGAAGCTATTTCAGCTGCTGGAAGCAGTTATATGTAGGAAACAACAATCTTGCTACAAAGACGTCCATCCCTGAGATCACAAAATAATCTGGTAAAACCAGCTTATGGATAAAGAACAGTTGAGTGAAGCTGAAACCAAGCAGGATGGAATTCATGGTGATGGGCAGAAGAAAAAGAAATCTTGTTGTTAAGAATTCACAGCCACAGTGCCTTCATCTATAACTGGTAATTTTTTTTGCAGGTAATTTAGAAGTGATGTTTTGATTCCTTGAAGAATAAAGGTTATCCTCTAAGAGCACCTGTGGATGGTATTTTTTAAGATTTCCAGATGAGAGAAGATTGTCCCGGTCTGAGATGAATGATCAATGATCCTGCCACCATCCATTTTGATGGATGGATCTGGTTATTAATCTGCAGTGCCCAGGAGACACCAACTACTACAGAATGTAACAGTACATATTCCCACGGCACTGAGTGACATGACACAGTCTCTAACCTACCTTTCCATGCAACTCTGAATCCAGCCCAAGGTCTTTATTTTCAGAGTATCAGGTCCCCTAGGTTTGGCATACATGTATATCCACACACTTCTTCTGAATGATGCCTGTGAGCAGTTCTGGCCCTGTGGTTACTTGGAATTTATTTTTTTTTTTACAGCATGGCTGAATTATCTCTGTGCAGGAGAAAGCTTTATGAGGAGCTGGTCTGAGATTGTGGGATTAGCTCCCATGGGAGTTAATGACTATTGTGAATCCCATCTGTTGCTTCATGCAAGAAATACAGTTTTGGATTTGCTTTTTCCTATGAAAGCAGAGACTATGCCACACAAACTAGTCTTCTCTCAGAGAGAAATGGGAAGGGGAAAAAAATCTTTTGTGACAGCTGTTTGCAGATTCATTTGAGGTTCCAGAAGGAAATGAAAGCTATTAAAATTATGAATTTGGTAAAAACAGTTTTTAAAGATCAAAGGTCAACCACTTCCTGATTATGCAACCAAAATCTCAAGAATACAATATTAAAACTATTAGGTGCCCATGTTAAATATCCTTACATGAACTTAGTTCTCCTCTTAAACTGCAGTTTTTCCTTCAGAGTGAGGCTGTACTCTAAAGAAAGGAGAGCGATTTAATTTCTTTTACTGTAAAAGTGTATTCCATGTGGTGCTTTTTGTCTGCCCTCACATGGTAGAAAAATCTTCTTTTGGACTACAAACAGATTGACCCTGATGAAAACTGTTAAACATCTGCATGCAGAAAGGCAAAAACATGCTCTCTGACTTGTGTCTTCTTTTCACAGTGCTTTAAGCCTTGCTTGTTCTGTGAAGGAAAGGCACAAAACTGTATGAAGAGAGGTATTTTAGAAGTGAATCATCAAGGAAGACAAAGAGCCCGTCAGGCCTTCAGCAGATAATGCCTGCAAGCTGACACTCTCAAAGGCAGGGAGGGATAAGGAACCTGAAGAAAGCCAAAAAGGACTTGAGGAGAGGCAGGGAGAAGGGAATTCCCAGAAAAGGGAGGGAAGAGTTGGCAGACATTTCATGCTGTTTGGTTAGGCTGCTGTGACTGCTCTAGATGAGTACAACTCAAGATGAATCACAGATATGTTTAAATTTTAAATTGCATAAAAAATTGGAAGTAGAGCAGACAACATTTGAGACAGTCATCTCTGACCACATTACAGCCTAGCAGAGCACTGAGAATAGTGCTGAAAACATGAATGTGGTAAACTGAGGTCACAACATCAGGGAATTGCTAGAACACAGAAAAAACTCAGGCAGTAGCCCCTCATTTCCTTTGACACGCCAGGCTGACTGTGAAGGACCATGAGCCATCAGAGCAGATCAGTACCAGCTGGGATCCTCCCTAGGCTGGGTGAACCGCTGATGTTGCAAGTGCCACGCGTCAGAGAACTTCCATGCTCCACTTGCATTAGACAGAATTCAGAAAAGAATTATCGCTCTTATTCCTCATTTCAAGGGAAACTCTAAGATCTTCTGATTTGCTGAGCATTAACAATCCCAACAGAATATTAAATTTGTTGCCTATTCAAAACTTACAGCGTTTTTTTTCTGCAAGGCACCCACGGAAAGTGATGGAATAATCATCAGACTCTGACACATGCTTTAAAGTCACAGCAGATATTCTGATGGAGAACCAGCAGATGAACTGCCATCAAGCAGAGTGCCCAAATGCTTGTTGAAGTGGTGCTCATATCTTCCTGTACCTAGATCCAAAAGCACTGGTCCTGACCCTGGGAAAGTCTACAGGGAAGTCACTATGACATAATGGTGCCAACAACCATAAGTAAGAATTTATAGATAATAACACAAAAAAGTGAATAAGGGAGACTTGGTACTACTGACTTGATATGGCTCCAAAAAACCTAAAATGAACCGAAATCAAGGGTTGAAAAAACAAAGCATGCTCAGGAAGAATCAACAGAGGGTGTTTCTGAAAATTTCCAGCTGGTAGCAACAGCACAACACATGGTGCTGCTGTGACATTGGCTGAACCCCAGCCCTGACGTCTCCCAAAACAAAACCACATACATCTCATCAGTTATTCCACAACCTCGCAACTTAAGAATCTCTGTATGACAACATTCCCAGCTGTGCTTCCAGAAGGAAGACCAAATTCCAGGAATGAGCAAATTGGTGGGAGTGAAAAAAACTTGTTCATAAAGAGATTCTGAAATGAGGAATCAAAGTCAGCAAGTAACAGGAAATGGAGCTATGGGACCTAGGGAAGAGGACACCCACCTCAAACGTAAGCTCATCCCTGTACAGCTCATAAAAACAGGATGAAGCAATGGACAGAAGACTGGCCCAGAATTGTTTGAATATGTTTCTGAAAACATCTCTAGCAGCTTCTTCAGGCTCAATCTGTTTATTTTTGCCTTTGACTCCCAGGGTCTTACAGGTCTCACAAGCACAGCATCACAGAAGTATCACAAAATAATGTGGCAAATAGGCAGGCAATGTCATTGCATCAGCAGAAAACTACCTTTGCTAGAACTAAATTTAAGGCAAGATAATAACATAGGAAAGGATTTACTGTATAATTTTTGCTCTGGTTTTTGAAACAAACCACTGGTTTGGAACAATTGCTGCCAAATTGCTTGCATCTGCAGAGACAGTTATTCCAAGAATCTCAGAATGGAAAGCTATTTGTTGCAAACCATTGAAATCCCCACTGTTCTCCAGCTTGGTAACATGAAAGCCATCCCACAAGCTTTGTGCACACACATATTAGAACTTACTCATTTATACAGTCTTTAGTCTAAAAGCTTCATAAATACTGATGATCAAGACTCTCCAGGCGTGAGTGAGAATGACCTACAACTGCTTGGTTTTGACCGTGGATTAAAGCTCAGAAAGCTCCGCACCGTGTCTGTGTCTCCTTCGAATATAGAAAATATTCTATCTCCCATCATCTGCCTCTTTCCCTCTCCTACATGCCTATGATTAAAAAAAAGACACAGAAGTCTACGGTGTGGGAGACTAAAAAGTCTGCCCTTGGGCAGGTGTATTTGGAAGAGGAGTGATGGAAGTCACACACAGTGTAACTTGCAAAGCCCATAAAGAAAGAGCAAAACAGCAGCACTGTACAGCACATGTGCACCACACTGTCTTTTCATCAGGGGTTATGTGGGACAGCTCAGTTTTCCCCCCTCAGCCCAGCATGGCACTGAATCTGGGACTGTTTCACACTGGCAGAGCCCAGTGGAAGTCTGAGCTGGATGCCCATCTCTAAAAAGGTTTTACAGGAGAGTGAAGAGGGAGGAACATGAAGGTGAATGAAGGCATGCACTCTCTCCCAAGATGCTGGAAACCTTGCCTGCACTGGTCCTAGACCTGTAAAAGATACAGGCACCAGCAGCTCTTGCTTACAGGAACACTGCTCAGGTGCTTGCTGCTCCCTCTAAGCATTACAGCAGTCCTGATGCAAGCTGAGTTCACATGCTGAACTGGTAAAGTGATATAGGAAAAACAGATCCACTTTGTTTTTATTTATAAACATTTGACAATATTCCATCTAGCCCATGGAAAATGTCTCAGGGAGTGTCTCAACACCTCAGAGCATGCTTACATCACTGCATAACCTCCACACAGCTATGCTTCACTGCAGATTCTGGTAATGTTTGACTGCCCTAGTACTGCTCACTGTCTGGGAGAGATTTTTTGATGCATTTCACAGCAAATTCCAAGGAAGTGTACACATCAGTCCTCTGCTTCATTAACTACACGGGCACCAAATCAGCAGAGATGCAGTCACAGTGTATGTCAGCTTATGAGTCAGAGATGGTGGGGAGCCTCCTCTTCCTTACCGTGGAGTAGAGGGGTCACAGTACTGACAGTCCACCACCCAGCCCCAGCTGTGAACACATCTGTGCTCAGTATCTAGTCTTCACTGGTTAGGCTGCTTTGAATCTGAGGAGGACAAATAAAGCCCCCTCCAAATTTTCCCCTCTCATTCCCCAAATCATCCTATTTGGAGGCTAACGATAAGATTCAGTAATGCTTGGGGCCTGATTAATGGTAATGGTGGTAAATTGATACCTCCAGGCTTCTCATCAGTGCTGCTTCCAATGTACAAATGTTGATCTGCATCCCAGATTCTCAGAAATTACCTCCCCAGCATATCAATTTTATTACTGTAATATTTGATTTAATGTAATATGTTCCTATAACATTAAATCAACTGCTGCATTTTAAAGACCAGACTGTATTTTAATTACTCCTGTTTATTTTACTTTTATGAATCTGATATGAAGAGTTACTCACATTCCTGAAGGCATTCTGTGTCTGTGCAGTACGACTGGGATTGTCTCAGCTAAAACAGAGAAAAAGAAAAGCATGACACTTAACAGTAAGTCTTGGTCAGCTTTTACTGAAATCATGATTTAATATAATGTCAGAGTAAAAGTTCATGTATAACTGATCCTAATGGATCATACTTGGCTTATGGTATGTGAAGAATCCCAGGTATGGAGACAGTTTCTGAACACTATTTACATAATACCTTTAAATCACCTGACTACAGTGTTACTGCTTCCAATTCAGCCATTGACTACTTTTCAAAATGGAAGTAAAAGGTAGTAAAAAAAAAAAGAAAAAAACCCTGTAGTGATATAGGAGCTATTATATTCAGATATACTCTTTACACACATTTTGGGATTTATAATGGACAGGTGTTCTTACTATTATCTAGATCAAGTAACATTAAAATACTGTGATTACATCACAATAAATGATCAGACTGTGATAATGGTTATGCACAAAGAAGCTGAATTAATATTTCATATTTAAACTTAGTACTTACTATTTTTCCCCCCAGGCCTTTTTCTTTAAAGCAGCTTTTAATATGTATTTTACTGTTTTTTCTCTTTACTGATGGGTAAAATTTAAAAACTTTTTAGCGACTGTAATGACTATTTGATTTACAGACTAGCTAAACTTGCCAACTACAAGAAAAGTCAACACTGGCTAACCTGCAAATCAGTACAGCTATTTTACAGATGACAGAGCCAAAAAATAAAGACAAATATCACGTTCGTTATTAGGATCAGAGATGTTAAATGCATGAGATTTAATCTGCAGTACTATGGAAATAGATTCTATCCTCTGCTTAGGTAAACTACATGGATTATTAGCAAAAATTTTTAAAGTACAGAATTGTTACACTGCCTTGGTTAAAAATGACATTTGCTTTTTCACAGGTTTTATGATACAGTTGTGTCACAAATCCCAACACTTTTTGTCACAACAGGCTAATCTGTTTATTACCAGTTAAAGAGAAGAAAAGATTATGCTCTTTATGTAAGAAATACATGAATCATTTCCACAAAACCCATTTCCCCTTGTATTGGCATAACTGATTTAATGTATGTAGTCATATTATGCAAAACACCATCAAGGAAACAGATGAAGAACTGAAGAAGGAAGACATCTGGGAAAGCCTAAGCTCCTTTTATCATAAAGAGTATCAATGATTGACACATTTGAGAAAGGACAAAATGGAACTGGAGATTGATCACACTAATTCTTTCATTAGTATATTAAAATCTACTAGCAAATTTACTGATACTACAAAGAAGTCCCTTAGGAAGGAACTGGGAAGGCTGGATTTAATCTTTCAGCTGTTTCTATAGTTAAAAACAGCACCGAGGGAAATTCAAGCAGAATACTTCTCTTTATCTTACTAAAGGAAAAAAAAATCTATCAAACTATGCCTATTTCCCACCGTTCTTACATAAAAGCTCATTTTATTTTAAAACTTTGGAAGTAATTTTCAAAGGGGAGGTTTTATGGTAGCAGTAGTACCCATTTGAAATATTCAAAAGATTTCCAAAACTGGGAAAACTGGATATTGCTATACCCATGTTTTAAAGAGAGCAGCAACATAATTATCTTCTGTTTGTAGACGAGTTTAATTCTGAGAGGGGCTTAATTTATTATCCCTACTTAAAACGCAGTTTACAGATATTCAGCACAGAAGGATAACCAGAATTAAAATGGGCAACAGATACATGATCAGAAGCAGTGTACAAGCGTCTCATTATCCCTCTGTCCTCAGGATGGCAAGTCCTCATACAGCTTATCTAGTTTGCCTAGATATACAACACTGCCTGGGGGTGTTCTAGCCGCAGTATCAGTTACCTCCCATTCTAAGTGTCACACTCTGTCCGAAACCAACTTTTTTAAAGCTCTAGGACGGCTGTCTAAGCCAGGTAACAAATCTGTTTTTAACAGCGCAGTGAGAGGCTGCATATTGTCATCTTGGGATGAAACACAGCAGATCATGAAAAATGAGCAGTAGTAAAAAGAGGTTTTTCTTAATTCACTTGGGTCAACAAGCTGCCAGCTGTGTAACCCGATATGAATCTGATTCCTTGTGGTCACTCATTTAATCAAAAGACGAGAAACAATTCTGGCACAGGTATGAAACACTTAAGTAAACTGAATGGCTGGGAAAGGTAATGCCTTTCGCTGAAACAAGAATGTTCCTTCTCCCAATTAGCTCTCTTTTGACAATTACACCCATTAAGGAACATAGCAACTGTTGGGAAAAACTGAATGTGCAACCTTTCAATAGCAAGGTAACTGAAAAAAGAATAATTATCAGGGACTTGAAATAAATAGTCCTTTGTATTAAGATTTTTCTAATCCAGTGTGGACGGGAAGTTTGGATGAAAGTTTGTGGAATAATGGTAAAAACCTGAACCAGACTTTACCTGTTCTCAACAAAACGCTCAAAAAGACTTCAAATATGCTCAATGTTTTTCAGACTGGGAACATTGCAGAGTTGATGAGAAAAACTTTAATAGAGAAGTAATTCTTCAGGTATGTTAAATCTTAGATACTTAAAGACAGTATTATCAACAATGATTTTGATTTTATTAATATTTCAGAGATCCTTGTGTTATAAAAGTGTGAATTTAGTGGAAGACTAATAGCTGACTGTCTGATCTGACTTCTACTAAAGTCAGCAACAGCCTTTTTACCTTTTTCCATATATTATAAAACAGACCCCTAAGAAGAACACAGAAATTAGGTGAGTGAAACATCAGGGCATATTCAACAAAAGAAGAAGAGAGTGAAAAATGCCACAAAACAAAATATTTCTACTATTTTATTGCGTTTAAATGAAAAGGATTATATCTGAATTTTAACATTCTCTGTGCAGTTTGTCATTCAAACATAAGAATGAATTAAAAAATATAAGAAGTGGCTTAGTGCATGTGAGCCAAACAATGAACTACTTTATCTTTTATTGTCCAAAATGAAGTAAACACAAATTGTAAATAGCATGAAAGCTAGAAGAAAATCAAGAATTTTCAGCTTTAGACAGTACAAACTTGAAAACAATAGAAGTAAACATACAAATTATAAATGTGTATTACTTAAAATACAACTGTGAACTTTCATTTCCTCCAAGGACATTTAAAGTCTCGAATAACTTAAGTTAAAGTAATTTAAATCAATAATCCCCAAACCACAAGAACTCTTGCTCAATAGGAATATATAGTTTCTATGAAACCCCTGCTAAGTTTTTGGAAGAAGCAACAGTGGCTGAATCACAGCAAATCAGTGCCCACTTACTGACATATTTTGAATGCAAACTCACCATGATACCAAGAAAAAAGAAGAAACCAAGTTACTTCTAGTGGTAAGAGAAAAGGGCTCTTCCTCACTCTTTCCCCATGACACTCAAATTTTGCATTGCAAAAATAAAAAGGGCACATTTCAAATGGCTCCCAGTTCCAATTTGAAACAGTTCTTCCTTTTTTTTCCTTTTCCAAAATACACAGCTTTTAGCCTCAGTTCACACTAACACAACCGTGTTTAGATCCTGCTCCTTTGAGACAAGGACAGTTTTAACATGCCATCTTGTGGATCAACAGCAGCCACCCATCAAGCACACCTGAAACACGTGTCCTGCTGCTCCTCTCACAACAGATGCCATGTTATGGTAGGAGTCTGCAGTTGTTAGCAATGAGAAGCTCCACTTTTACAATCCTCAGCTGCGAACAAAACATGAACAGACACAGTAAAGGGCCACTGCTACTGGCCTCTGAAAACTCTTTCGTGAAGTCACCATATTAAGTAAAGTTTGGCTTGGGGTTTTTTTCATACGCACACAAAAATGCCACTGTGTGGTGAAAACAGGGTGTGAACTTTTATGGCATTTTAGCTGCTCCACAAAAATCACTGAAGTCAAAGTGAAATAGTAAGCCCAGTGAAAAGAACTTCATCTAGCTAAACAGAGAACTTGTTTTTCCAACACAGGGCCCTCAGCCACCATGACCATTTCAGTCTTCCCTGGAAGAAGTTAAGGTACTTTGCACTGCTCATCACAGGTACCTGCTGTAGAGAAGGAAATTCAGACTTTGTCTACCTATACAATAACTTGTTCTTGCTTCAGTTCCTCTGTCTTCTCTTCAGAGGAGTTTAATGAAACTCTTCAGATGAGATTTCAGAGTTTGCTATGCCAGAGTTCAACAGTCTCACAAGCTCTCGAACTGATCCTGCAATCTCTGCTCAGACTATTTTTTTTTCAAAATTAAATTCAATAGCACATTGCCTGAAAAAAAGATTCAGAAATATACAGTGTGAACATGTTTTCTTAAAAGTTAAATGTGTTACTTAAGAGTTAAAAAAAAAAAAGACAGATCATGCAAATATCAGGAAGATACCAATGATCAGACAAGTCACCAGTTTGTCATTTTTCAGGAGAAATAGCAGCATAATCCCTGTCCAAAAGCACTTTCCAACTCCAGAAATGGTGTACTAAAGAGGTAATGAAACAAGAACAACAGAACTAGTGGCAGAAACAATGTGCAATAATCAAGGTAGTCTAGTGTGAATGGCAGATGAGATGCAAGTCTATTATTTATGTAGGGATAAATAAAATAGCTACATTTTAGAATAACTTTTGAGTCAGCTCAAAGCAGATATAAGTCCTCAGAAAAGACAGAAATGAAAAATCAGTAAGTTCATGAGACAAGTCAGGAAAAGACCTCCATACAAGAAATTGTGATGGATGAAAGCCCAGAGAGATGTGTGAGAGAAATAGACGAAACAGGTAAAAAGGTAAGAGAGCAAAAATGGATAATGGTGGGAATTAAAAGAATAGTTAAGTAGGAAAGCATGGACAAATAACTAACTTGACATGGTCATCTATTCCATGAACACAAGTAAATTTAAAATGGAATCATAAAGACTGTTGATAGAAATTTTATGTGATAACAAGGGCAAACTATCATCCCATGTGAAAATACTCTTTTGCCATTTAGACCAGCTGGAAGCTCTGCTTTTGCTCTCCAACAGTGCCAGAAGATGACAACACAATGGCATACTCCTGATTGCATTCTCATGCTTCTGGGTAATGAAATCATTATTTAAGCTTTGTTGGCAGCCACGTCTGTTCTCTCCAAACTATATAAATGATCTAGTAAACAACATGATAAATAAATTGCTATGGTAGGATATGCCAGTCTTGAATACAAGCCAGGTTGCAAATTGAATTGTAGCATTATCCGTAGGAGTTCAGATTTAAAGATGCAAAAAATGACACCTACATGCATTATTCTGCTATAAGCTGGCAAAGGGAATTATGAGGAAAAGAATGGCACATGGATGGAATTTAATTGTCTCTTAAACTACGCTAGCTTCTCTTAGAGGAACAAACAAGGAAAAAATGGACACTCCTCCCCCACTCCTTCATTGTCTATGTGTATATACAGAATTGAAATAAATGATTGTTCATACAAGGACAGAATAACAGTCTGCAATAAAAATATAGAGTCTGGTCATGTGAGGTGGCAAGTAATTTTCTCTCCCATCACAAATGAGAGAGAAGGATGGTTGCTACATTTCAGAATAATATTCCTAGATTACAAACCAACTCTTAAGACCCAGAATCATCAGCCAGTTATGACAGAAGGAGAACATTAACTTTCATAGTGAAAGACACAACATTTTATGGAGGAAAATGCATCAGAAGTCACAGGGCCCACTGCAATGTGGAGCCCTGATCTGGACAAGAACACATTCTTTCCTTCATTTTTTTTATTTATTCTGGGATTGCTGTTTCACCTTGATGTCATATAGATCCTCCTTTTTCACACTTCCCTCACTTCCTGCAATTGCCTGACTTATTGGTACTTCATTTTATCATTTTGCTGACCTATGATATCAATGACATCCTCCTTTCAGTGAATGCAAAGCAGAACAGATCAGCAGTGAAAAGAAGACGCAACCCTGTGATGATCAGGATCATTACAAGGAGCTCACAGCATCTCTGACTACGTGCAATACTAGACAACAAATACACGAGGCAGAATATTAAACAGAGGCATCTGAAAATGCGCAGAAACAACATACATATCCTCCCAGAGGGCATTTGCAAACTTATATCTAAAATGTAAAACTAAAGTACATATAGGCTTTTTGACCAAACAGTTGAGTGTCTTCTGCAAAATGATGCATATTAGCAAAAGAAAAGGATACTCCCACGTAGACACACTTGAGGAAAACTTACAACTCGCAGGTCCAAAAGACAAGTAGAGTTTGCTCTGAGCGTTGATTACATCCACATGAGGCCTGAGAGAAAAAGCACAATTTTCTCCTTCTTCCTCAAAAGAGATGGCCATAACACATCTCTGACCATCAAAGTGCAGCTGTTCATAGTACAGGTTTTAGCTATTAATTACTTCTGGAATATCAAGCTGAAAGAATTTTCAATGCATGATTTTTTACATTGCTTGCAATATACTATGCATGCCTTGAGATGATCATGAGGTGTGACTGAGATTTTCTTCTGTTTTTTTTCCTAAACTTATATTGGTTAAGAAGCAGCAGTTTCAAGCATACTACAAAGCTCAGAAATGGGAAATGTAAAGAATGACAGACATGTTCAACAAGTCCTGATTCCTAACCCCCTATAGACCCAAGTGGACACCACTTTTCACAGCTTTTTCCTTTTTAAACATGCCTAGAAAATACTCTCCTTTTACACTGTTTGAGCTAGAATTAGATTCTAGGTTATGACACCCATTGTCAGTACATGAATTCTGTAATACAGTTTTGTGGCCTTAGCCTGTGCAACACCAGCACCCTGAGCACTCAGTGACAGGCAGGAAAATGGAAGTCCGTGGAGCAAGAGCACTCAGGTAGTCTCATCCTCTGCCACTCCAACCCTTTGTCTTATTCTTTTGGCCTGGTGTCTTAGGAGGTGCATCAAGTCTTTTCCCCTGCATTTCTGAAGAATGATAGCTTCTTTGTCCTAACGAACAACCTAAAGTTCAGCTGTTGGGAAAGATCTTCTTTTAACCAGCTTGAATGCAGAGGACAAAAGGGGCAAGTGAGAGCAAAATGCAGTTTCCTGCTCTTGGGATGTTTGGCTAAAAACTACAGACTAGAAGAAGTAGCACCTGCTGTATAAAAAAAATTGAGGGCAAACACCATGTAGGAAGTTTCCAGGGCAACCTTCATATTTAAAGGACATTTTAAACAACAAAAAAATGTATTTGGTATAGTTTTGGTGTGCTTTCAGTAAAAGCCCACATCAGTAGGGAAATCCACTTCCTTTGACTATTTAAGTTGGGCTTAGCTGTGCTAACATCTTGAGAGCTTTTCAACCATTTGCAGCATGGATCTATTTTAGTCATCTATGTTTATTCTGTGCTGCTCACACAAATTCTCCCTCAGCCAAGACTTGCAGCTACACTGGATACTGTATCAGACTATGCCAGTTCAAAACAGTAAGACTCTAAAATGACCTGGTCAAGAGAATTATGCAGAAACTTGATGGACAAAAGAGTGTTTGAACCAATTATGTCGAAATAGTTTGTGAATTTGCAACTTTTGGTATAAAAATCTAGTGACAAACCAAAATACAAGAGAGATAAAAATAAAGAATGATTTGCTCTGTATCCCCCAGAGTTTTGATATAGCAACATAACTAAGTATGGACCATCACTTTGCAATTAGCTACTGAAGAACAAAAAACAAGTTTGTAATTCCCACAGTGGTTTGTAAGTAGAGCCGTTGGCAGTTTATCAAAATGGGTCCTTTTGCATTATAGAATTAGAAATGTTTTGGGTTAAAAAATATACTGCTCATTTTTGTAAAAATTAGTATGGGAGAATCTTGAAGTCAGTTTTTGTAAAGCAAATAGCACTGAACCAGAAGGAGACAGAGAAAGGATGTTTACTTGACACAAAGTCATGTATATTACTGGCTTGCTTCAACATTTCTGGCCACTCTAAGCAGTCATCAGCAGGTTTCAGTCTTCATGGAAGATGCTCTATGTATGATTATCCCTCGCCACCACATAAACTATGATTTCAGTCTAGTTTTTCAGATTTGAACTGACCCTTGGGCTGAGATCAGCCATGCCTACTCAGAGAGCATCCATACCCAGAGGAGTAACATAAGGGAATCAGATTTTTATATTACAAAATAAGTGAAAAAAGGGGAAATAAAAATGTTTAAATACAACATCATCCTTATCTAGAGATTTGCTGTTATTCGCCATAACTAAGACAGGAACCTTCTCCTCTGGGTACACAGAATGTCCTTCACTGTGATTCTTTGAAACAACTATCCCCCTGTCTGACAGACTCCCCCCAATAAAACCACTCCCTCTCATTTGTTGTTCCTCGTTCTTGAACTTTGGCTCTTCTTGTCAAAGTAAGTTTTGCAGATGGAGGAGACTGAACAGGAGATAAAAGTCATGCAAGCTAACAGACCTGTCATTGTCTTTTGACAACTCTTGTGCATCTGCAGAGGATGGAAAGTCTTGTGGTATTTTTCTTCTATGCTTACTTCCTCTTACGGAAGTTCCCAATTAACTGCTATATCCATAGAGTAAATAGTGAACCCAACATACAATAGTCAAATTGTTACACAACACCACCAAACCATAATAGATGGTGCTGTGGGTATTACATACTAGAAATTTTATTTATGAAGTCATAGCCAAAAATTTTAGATTTCTAGTGTTTCCTAGGAATATTTGGAGATCACAATATCTGCTTATTATTTACAGTGGCCATATTACAGAAATTTACATGTGTGAAATGTTCATATTTTGACACCAAGAATAACCCTGAAAAATCCACTTCAGGAAAATGATAGAACATTCAGCATAAAATAACTCAAGGTCCCTTAAGCATGCATATATATATACATTCTAAGAACTCTGTATGAACAGTATCTCCAAGTTAACCTAATAAACAGCAAAGTATCTTTTAAAATATTACACATATTAGAGATACACAGTTCACTGACTCTAAAATCTTCATGGTATTATGAATTAAGAAGAAAAAACTGAACAAAACAAAGCCTTGCTTAGTCAAGCAAAATGAAAGACAGATAAATAATCAAGCCCAATAACTAAGTAGGAGTTGGACTTTTTAACACCTTTCTTGTTTATAATTTTCTGTGGTGTTGCTAACAACAGAGAGGAAGAAGAGTTTAAATGACAATAGCTTTTCTTTTTTCATTGTATAAGCATTAATTGTACTACAAGATGAACTGAAGTCTGCATTTCAAGTGCTGATTTAACCAATATGCTACATAAACCCCCAGAAGTAATGTATTCAACCACAAATTATACTTTGAATGCCACATACATTTTTTAAGAGTTTCAAAGTAAAGATACCAATTAAACTACAAGTTAAAATTATCATATTGGAAATTAAGACGAGAACTTCAGGTTCTAGAGGCAGACTTTTTGACCTCCTTCTAATTTTGGAATAGCAGTGTCATTCAATTCCCCCATACAGTTAATTCTAACAGAAATCCTCTGTATTTGAATATGAATTTTTTAACTCTACAGATAATAGTCATGCCTGAATATATCATAACTTCTTCATTAGCAGAAGTCTTAATTCTTATCAGTGTTGGTTTAGATAGGTATAAACAAATTATTCTGTAAAAATTAGTTTATTTTAAATCAAATGCAAGTTTAAAAAAATCTACAATCAGTCATGGAGGTTTTGCACAATCTCATTACTGGATTGAAAGTTACTCCTCAAAGTAACATTTTCACACTTGGGCATCTCCTGTAATTACATTATAATTCTGTTAAATTTGATCTCATCTCTGAACTTCTGCATTTACAACGCTCAGTCCAGAGACAATTGCAAACATCTTGTTATACAATTTGCTCCAAAATCCTGTCAAGTACTGCCAGCTGTAACACCATTCAAATGTACTCTGGTGTGTTTTATACCTATCTAGGTTAAAAAGAATCAACTATTAAATAGATATAGGGAACCATTCTGGGTACACAGCATGTTTGGATGTCTTTTTCTCACCCAGAGACTGAAGAGATGGCTTAGCTTTGTTTATCACAGTGATTTTGAAGGTAAGGTTTTGAGGATCCAACTTTTAGATGTAGTGGGCACCCAGTCTCCACTGAGACCAGTGGGGTTCAGCAATTTTGAGAACCAATGCACACATGTTCTTTTTAGCACAAATAGTAAAACTTCTGTGCTTATGTTGTGTAAGACTGAGTGACAAAAACTTAGAAGGCAAACTCTTACTGCAGCATAAAAGTTACAGATGCAAAAATGGCTTAGGAAGTCTCCCACTGAGATCATACACCAGGTTACTTGAGGATAGTCTGGCTGCTGACTGAGACTTCTGAGACTTTTCTAGATTCTGCTAAATTATCCTAGCTAGTGATTTGGTCTTATAAATATTTAGGAGCATCTGCTTTGCTTTTTAGGAGAGATGAGATCTGGAATTTCCCTTTACTCCTCACAGTTTCAAGCACTAATTCGTATGAGCTTTTTGTGAAGTGAACACTGAGCAATAAACTCCATTCCTGCAACTACACAGAACATTGTCAGACTGCTTTTGGTGGCTGCCCAGGAACATGCACCTATTATGTGCTCTGTTCACATTCATAACACAGGAACTAGCGTACCTCCACAAGATCCATTTTTATCCACCTCACACTGCATGGAGCAGCCCAGGAACAAAATCTCACAGACATTTGTGGCACTTCTTCTAACTTTGGACACGACTCACCTACATTGTTCATAACTAGAATCCTCCAGCCACAACAAAGAGAACTGGCTGACCAGTGCCATTGCCTGTCAACATGTTCCAGCAAAAAAGGAAAAGATAAAAAAATGCTGAATGGGGGTCAAAATTCTGAACCGTGCTGGTTTAGATTTGCATCTGACAAGCCTGAGGAAAAAGGGCAGCCAACATGCATCTTCCTTTCTTCCTCCCACCTTCTGAACTTGGTCCTGAGGGTTCCTTACTCACCATTTTAGCATATGTTTAGAAGCCTCAAGGTTCAGAATCAACACAGCTGTGGGATATGGCACGAACATCATGTTGAGGACAAAAAGAAAATCCTTCTTGGGAAAGAACATATGTACAAACATCCATAAAAGGGCAGTAGGGAGAGCTCAGAAGATTTTGAAATTGTGCCCTCTAACTGGGAAGCATGAGCCAGGATGGCTAGGCCTGATGTAAAGGTTCCACAGAAAGGACAACTATTCTCCTCAGAAGCCTCAATTTTCTCTGTCTTTGTGTCAGCAGCACTAACCTTTAAACACTGCATAAGTAGACTGAAGGATGCAATTACACTCCTGTACTCAGCATTTTAAACCCATATCTAGGATACTGCATCCGATCTTGAGCTCTCCTACACCAGACACATTTACAGATTGAAGTGCATTCAGTGCGGGGTCTCCAGGGGCAGAAGTACTTTTCCTGTAAAGAGAGGCTGAGGGAGCTTGGCTTGTTTGGCCCATAGAAGAGCTGGTTTTGGGAGACCTAACAGCAGTCCCCAGTACTTACAAAGAGGTTAGTGAGAGGACAGAGACAGCTCTTTACAGCACTGTATGGCAGAGGGTATGATACATTCAACTAAAACAATGGATGGGAAAAATTCTCTGTCACAAAGACTGTCAAATATTGGGGCAAGTTTCCCCAAGAGGCTGCAGAATTGCTATCCCTTGAAGGTTTTCAAGATTCAGCCAGAATAAAAGCCCTGAATGACCTGGTCACTATTGACCTTGCTTTGAGCAAGAGGTTGGCTTAGCTCATCTACTGAAGCTCCTTCCACCCTGAACAATTCTGGTAACACCAATAAATGGGCACACATCCCTTTTCACTTCTCGGCTCTCCAGTCTGCACCAAACCTGTTGAGTGTTCAGCAGTAAGAAAGTGAGTCAACCTCTAATGACTTTTGAGTCTCAAGAAAGTACTGGCTGTACCACAATTGGGAACTACCAAAGGAAAATCGTATCATTTCCTATAATGTATGTGGAACTGGCTATACAGACATGCTCAGTTTCTCTGGTGTCATTTTGGACTTTGGTGCAGCTGGCCACTACACAGATCTGGGGTTGGCAACTCCAGTTTTGATGCTTAGCCCAAGGGTCTGCTGGTCTGTAAGATGAAAGCGCTTGTCATTTCCTCTTGTCTTGTGGGGTATTGTTCTCCTCTTGCTGCAGCCACTGATGTAGCTCTCCCACTGCAAGAGCCTGGTCTGGAGTATTTTGGCTCCCAGTGTGGCCTTTGTGTACTCTGGAGACAGCATTCTCTGTGAACAGGACTAGGGTGTAATATGAGAACATGATGACACAAGCTCTGCAAGTGCTACATTATGGACATGGGTGGGGAACTCCGCTTACTCTGAGCAAAGTAATTCTGGAAAATGAGATCAGCCAAACTCTCTGAGAGTACACACAGGTACAGCACCTGCCTGGTTTTAGGTTCTTCCTCTGGCATTCCAGATGAGTGTAATGATGCACTCCAAGACTAATAAAGTGTGGAGACTTTGGTTTTTGTGTTCAGGGTGAACCAGGACTACATAAGTGCAACCCACACATTTGCATGAACAAGTTACAGATACCTCTTCAAAAGTGCCATTTAAAAAAAGTTTCTTCTTTTGTGGATGTATGCATGTGGAAGTGGTTTCAGTTTAAGGGCAAGCACACAAATTGAGGGGAAGCCATACAAGGAGCAGCTGAGGTCACTCAGCTTATTCAGCCTGGAGAAGAGGAGACTGAGGGGAGATTTAATTGCAATCTACAACTTCCTAGTGAGGGGAAGAGGAGGGGCAAACGCTGACCCCTTCTCCACGAGACCAATGATAGGACCTGAGGGAACAGCATGAAGCTGTATTGAGGGGGTTTAGACTCGATATTAGGAAAATGGTCTTCCCCCAGAGGGTAGCTGGGCACTGGAACAGGCTCCCCAAGGAAATGGTCACAGCTCTAAGCCTGACAAGAGTTCAAGAAGCGTTTGGACAACACTCTGGGACACACGGTGTGACTCTTGAGGATGGTGCTGTGCAGGGCCAGGAGTTGGACTTGATGATCCCTGTGGGTCTCTTTAAACTCAGATTATTCTGTGATTCTGTAATGCCTTATACTCAGACATAGATTCTTTGGGGACTTACATACTAAATCTACTCTTATCATAGGCTAATGGATGTCATATTTTCCTGATAACCTTCCCAAAATACTGTTAAGAAACCTCTTGAAGAAGGGCCTGATCCTAGAGAGAACCTTCTTCACATATAACTGCCTTGAACAGCTGATGTACTCAGTAACTTAAAATTACATTAATTTAGGCCCTAAGAAAGAAAACATGATAAAAACAAATTCATGAAAATCAACAAGGGGAAGTATATCAAATGAAGTTGATGTATAGTGTAATCTTGAAAAGAATTTAACTAAATTAGAGTTGTAATCAAGTTCACCCAATTGCTCACAGTTCTTAATTGTTAATGTTATTTTAAAAGGTATGTACTTCGAAAAAAAAAAGAAGCACTTTGTAGCTTATTTTTCAATAGACATTGAACTAAGTTCAATGCAGAAACAAAGAAACATTGCTTTTTTACAGGTCGCAGTTAGAGAAATGTACATAACTTGCTTGAAGTTGCTCAACGTATCAATGACAGCAAGAAACAGAACTCAAAACTCAGAATCACTGGATTCCCAACTTCAGAACTTTTTAGAGGGTAGTTTTAAAAATTTAGACATCATTATCTTGCCATGTGAGTATGTAGAGCTTCATATGTGTGGAATTACCTTGACCACAAAGACTTTGCTGGGTAGTTTCTTTGGCTTCATGCAGACTGAAAAAAATGCATATAAAAGAAACATTTCAACAGAAACACTGTCAATGCTGTCAAAATGCAGCTCTGGGAAAGAAACAGAAAGCTGTAATTTGTATTGACTATTCAAATACTCATCAGAAAGTTGGATACACAGATTCTAACTGTACATGCTACTGAATAAGCATAATCAGAAGCTCCAGTAACTGCTAATCTGCAAGAGCTGAAGTAATGTCTGAATAACCACCCTTCCAAATATCCTCATGTTTTCCTTACCAGATTAATCAGTCTTCTCATTGCATGTTCATGCGAGCAAATGCATTCACAGGGATCAAATCCACCTTCTGCCATGGTTCTCTGGATAAACCTGAACTTGTCTGTGAACACCTAAGAAGAGTAAGAATAAAAGGACAATGAACTCTTTTTCAGCTGACCTTATTTTCCAGAGACTCACACATCAAGTTTCAGTTCATTTAATGCCAGGGTGAAAAAGCAAAACAAAGCAGGGTAATCCTATTATTCCTTTGGCAGTATGAATGAAGAAGTCTGGTATGTGCAGTTACAGTTTGATGTTGCTGAAAACACTGTCTCACACAAATTTTTTTGCAAGACTGTGTGTGTGTGTCTCCCCTGGGTTTTCTCACTTACCAAAATGAAATACATCCTAACACACACGAAGCACCAAGATTAAATTCCTGTCTCTCATCGGCACAGTGGGACTCTTAAGTGTACATATACAAATTGAAAGGTCAGGGGAACTTGTACTCCTAAACCCTAATAAACTGCTGGCATTCTCCCTCCAGATCAACGTACAGGAAAATAATTTAAAACTTAATAAGTTCTTTGCTAAAGGAAACAATCATTTCTGTTGTATAATGAAAGCAAGCAGCAGAGGTACAAAAGTGAATATACTTGGAAACACTTTAGAAATGGAGCTACACACACTAATTTTAGATAAAAGAAGTAGGTCAATCACTTAGCAATACAGAATGTTCAAAGAAACTGGAGTGGACATGGTAGGAAAACAATTCTAGATTAGTCACCTGCTAAAACCACTTATACCAGACATGTCAAGCATGTTCAAATGTATGCTTACTATTTACCAATAACTTTTCAGTGATTTAATTGAGGGTCAAACCATACAGCAGACTGCAAAGGATTTCTACCCTTGTGGTCAAATCTGGGATTGATTTCTCTCAAATGAGGACTCTTAGGCTATCTTAGGCACTTCTGCAAATCCATACTTGAAAAGTATTTTTAACTTGCCATCAGTAAAGCTGCATTCAGAATGTGTTAGTGTTACACACTTGGGCTCTAATGTGACACAACTGGCAATCTTAACAAATGCAGCAGCCCAGAGCAGATACAACCTCTCGATTCCTAAAACAAGTAGTTTATGAGGATACCAGCCATTTGATAAGGGTGTGCTGAATCAACAGATGTGCTCTGCAGTCATTGCCTATAAAAACTTATAGCCTTGATCATACATGAGCGTTTCTATGTTTCAATGTCACTAGAAGAAAGAGGAATAACCTATATGTCTGTAAGACATATTCATTCAACTGAATATAACACCGTTACAGTTCTACCCTCTTGGGGAAGAAAAAAGCAAATGCATTTCAGAAGTCTTTCCTTTGTTAACAGCTACTACTCCTCTGAATAAACCTTTACCATGGTGGAGAAAGCCAGAGAGTAAAAGAAGGTGAGAGATATCTGTATCTTAATTATGGAGTTTGAACATCAATGCCCTTAACCTGCTAGGGTCTCCACTTTTTAAAAAGAAAACTGAAAAGGAAAAAAAAAAGGGAAGTGATGGAGGGAATTCTTTTTGCCTAGACACTAAGAAAGCATAATGTGGCTATGTAGTGAGAAGATGACTGAGAGATCACTCGATTATGTGGCATACAAGTACCTTTGAAAAGAAAACCAGACCCAAGTACTGAATTCTTCAATGAAGAGGTAATCAAGAACCAGTAACTGGAAGCTGTAATTAACCAGATTGAAAAGAAAAGCAAGGCATACATTTTTACCATCACAGTAACTGATCTGTGCAACAAACTGCCCAAGAAGCAGTGCATTTCCCATGACTCCCTGCACTCAGATATGTTTCAGCAAAATACAGGTTATTGAGTAAAGTACAAAAGCACCCAAGTTCAGATATAATGTCCTCCAACATATAGGAGATCAGAGCAAATGATCTAATAACTCTTTTTGAGAGTTATTGTAAGGCTACTACACTAATTCCATAAAATTAATTCAGAACCACTAGAACCACATGATAGCATAGAAGAAATTTTTTAACTACAGTCTCCCTGAATAATAGACTTCTCTGCTTGGTGTGGTGCTTCTAAAACTATCTTACAATAAGGAACACATAAAAGCACTGATTACTAAACAGTGCAAAATAGTTTCTCTGGATATAATGCTGACATCCACAAGAAGGTATTTGAACAAGTGCAGTTGCAAAAAACCATTTAATTGTAATTTGAAACAATTTAGGAGTCAGTAACACATAAAAATGTCACAGCAATTAACAGACAAGTGTTTATATTATAGAGGACTACACAAAACCCAAACATCAAGTAAGAGTCATCACCGATGAAAACAGGCTAACATTCTCTATAGAGCATACAAGTGAAAAAG
Organism: Machaerirhynchus nigripectus; assembly: GCA_013397975.1. Lineage (NCBI taxonomy): Eukaryota > Metazoa > Chordata > Aves > Passeriformes > Dicruridae > Machaerirhynchus > Machaerirhynchus nigripectus. The sequence continues at coordinate 2,927,350 of VZRQ01009967.1, forward strand.
ATTAGACAAAAATGGGAAAAGTTAATCTGTCATACAACATCATAAATTTAAGTGGAGGTGTGCTAGAAGGAATTTACCCCAAGGCACTTGTACATGACAAATTACCTCAATGAGCTAAGGAAAGCACAAGACACATCACCAAGTAAAATGCCATCCAAGCTTTGAACAAAAGATCTTTTACAATCTTTCCCACCTTCACATGATGCTGAAACAAATCATCCTTTCTTTCTTCCAAGCCTATAACAAACTCTTTCATTGGCAAAGAACCAAAGATTGACCATGTATTTTGGGAACAGCACTAGGTTTTCCCCTAAAAAAAGATGCTAAAATTGGGTTATTTTAATATGCTTATAACCAAGGTAAATAATTCCCCTTTATGCAATTATTTTTTGCCAGAACTGAAGGAAACGAGATTTTATACATGTCTGCCCAGTTACAAAGAAGAGAGAAACACTCTATACTATATGATGATTTTCCCTTGTAAAATGACACTTTCATGTCTTTATTCCTCTTTAAAATATTCTTGGCTTAACTGTGTTATTTGTAAAACATTTCAAATGCATAAAGTACTAAGCTCTGTAATCAGATTTTGAAGTTTATTAGCGTTTTGTGACCCTGTCTAAGAATAAGAGACTAGTATTTTTATATACCACAAAGAAGGATTTCTCGGCTCCACTGTGTGCTCTCAGGCAGCCTGTTTGTATAAAAATCCTGTTCCAGAACTGCAGTGTGCTTCCTGCCTGCCTCCCGGTACTTGCAATTGTCTGATCTCACGTCAGCAGCTAACTTGTTCTGCCCAGCTCTGACCTCTTTGCTGTGAGTCACACAAGCTCTCCACCTTTTGCAAATACAGTCATTCTACATAAAATCTATCACAGAAAATGGGAGTATGTCCTCTGTTCTTTTTCTCATGACCTGGAGAAAGAAATAAAATGCTTGCAGTTTTACTTTACTTATTTTTTCCTGTATGTTTTCCCGTTTATCATCACCTTGTTTTCGTTGGAGTGGATAGGGTTGGTTTGTATCAGTTCGTATATCACAGCAATTGGCAAGGCTATGACGTCAAATACCTGCAAGTCCTCTGACTGGCAGAGAGCCTTCTACTCAACTTAAAATTACCGTATTTTGGGTTGGCCATACTGCTAGCACAGTATTTAAATCACAGGGTTTACAAACAGCTGAAGACATAGTCAGTAAATATGCCAAAGCTCTCTATGATAACAGCTGAGAAGGTATCTGTTATGGCCTCCAGACTAGCAAACTGATAGAGAGCATAATAAAGGAGAGAATTAGTAAACATGGAGAAATATGATGTACCATCAGCGAGTGAATATGACCATTCCAGAGTAAGGAGGCCCACAGAGGTAATCATACACAGAACTACTGAAATTAAAATACTGTGGCTGGACTACGAATTACTATAATTGAGGAGTGAAGTGGAGGATGGTCTCTGATGATGCAAGTCAGAAATAAAAGCCCCTCATCACTTTGTGACTTGAGTATCTATTTGAAATTGTAGTCAATTAAGCCATATGGAAAATATTTCAAGTCTCTCATGATTTAAAAAAGAGCATTCTCAGTTATAGTAACTATTGTAAATTGTTTATTTTATTATCTTCCCCACTCCCAGCCCTACAGCAGTGTGTTATCATTTATATACCCTACTATCAAACCCACAATCTTTATGGCTACAATCTTTCTGGGGGGTTTTCATACCTGGAGACTGTTCTGTATTTTAAATTATTGCAATAACTACACATTATTTCCCAATTCTGCAACACCACTCCTGAGTAACTAGCATGCAGCTGGTGAGCTCTGGGAGACAGAAATTATACTCTGCCTTGCTCCACTGTAATAATTACAAAACTGAAATTCCTTTCTATCATGAAGACAATCAAGAATTTTTGCCCATTTTCCATGTGCTAGATGCCCTCCAATGTGTATCTAATATGATGCTGATTAGCAAGATTGCCAAAGCGTACACATTGGTCATCTCTACTCCTTGGTATAAAAGACTGTGTAAAAATATTTATCACTCCAGTATTCAAAGAAAAACTCACTTCATATGATACATGAATCAGAGTTACGACAGATTTATCATGGACTAAACTAGGCATCTTCAGCATCAAAACATTAAGCTCATTAACTCTTTTCTTTCCTGGATCGAAGCACTTAAAATGTAGACTATCACAAACATGATACATACAATGGCTGGAGATTCCCCTGCTAAGAACTATTTTCCCTGTGTTGCTATTTTCCTGAAGACTGAAGGTATGAAATCCTTGGGAGCAAAATACCTCATAGCACAGCAGGTAAGTAACAGAATCTTGCCATATTACTTTAAAGAGAAACAAAATACTATTCAGATCCTCGCTACTGTTTTTCAGCCAACTGCAGTAACTTGGAACACAATTATGAAATACCTCTAAGAAGCCATCAAGTTAATTTTGCTTCTGAGTTCAGTTCGGGAGAAGTGTGGCAGAACAAATGAAAATATGTATCAAATTTAATTAAAATATAGAAAAAATCAAATTAATTGCTCTGCCTCTGCAGGCATTCTGAAAAATTATAAAGGCCTAAAATAGCAAAAGCCATACACAAAGCATGAACAATTCACTGCCTCAAAGATAAAATGCTCATTTTTATCTTACTGTCAGATGTGGAAACCCTCTGTCCTATACCTGTCTGTTATCTACTGAAGTATACAGGTTTCCGTAAAAATAACGTGTTCCCTTGCCTTTTTACCTGCATCTAAGCCATAATTAGTATCCATGTCTTCTTACAATACCTGACTCTTTTTGTAATTATTCTATTCATAGCATGCTCCAAGTTTGGTTCTTTTGTATAATCTTACTAATGTCCAAATGACCTCCAAATATTTTCTTTGAGAATCTAAAACATCCTGTACATTGGCTTTGTATAGCATAACATAACACTCTTGCAACCCTGCAAATCAAGTCATGTCCCAGAGAAACTACCAGGCACTGGGACTGTGTGACCATAGTACCCATTAACTCGGAATGAAAATTTGCTTCAAGCAAGAAGAGGTTGGTGTGCTAAGCTCCTCCTAAAGCTTCTGATCACTGCTTTTACAGGAATCGTTTCTCCTCTTTGGCCACTCTGTCCCCCTAGGTACTGCTAGCACTCACGGGGCAACTGGCACCCCAGCTGACTCATTACTGGGCATTTCAAAATGCCTCTGGGTACAGCTGGTTACTCCAAAATCTCTGTCTAATTCTGCCTCTTCCAGGGAGTGGACCCACTGAACACTGCCTAGTCATACAGAGTCCAATACAACATCTGTTAGTTGTACAGTAAAATAATAGATAAAGGTATCTGCAGTAGGGCAACATTGTTTACTAGTGACCAGCTAACCAAGAGAAGCCAAAATATTCAAAAACAGTGAATCCCAGACAAACTCGGAATTTTCTGTATTTGTTACATAATGCATTTTCCTACTGATTTCTATCTTTTATAGTACTTGTACTTCATGCCCACCCACCCTCCCATAGAATCCTGAGTGTTTTTTTACTCTTTTGATGAACTATATACATCCAACTCACCAGCCTATTATTTAACTTCCCATTATTTCAGTTGTACAGCTAAACTTCGTGAGTAAGACGGGGCAGGGAATTTTATCCACTAATTTCTGCATCATGGGTTTCTTCAGGCTGGATTGGAGCATAGAGGGGGAAAATAATATGCATCGATTTTAGTGTTTTCTCTTAAAAAAGCCAAACAGATGTACGTGTACATAGGACTGGCTGATTTTACCTGCACATAGCTCTGTGAAATGTCCAGTTCAATTGCTACTACCAGAAATGCAACAGATTACCTATCACCAGAGTGATATAAAGGAGCAACAAGGCAAAAATGGTAGCAGAGCCATTAAAAAAGCAAATGAAGGGAATAACCAAAAACTGGATAAAACTACAGGACAGCGTAAGGAAACAAAAGCGTTAGTAGTTGAATAGGGAAGAAACTTCACAAAAGGAACTATGAGAATAGGGAGAAAGAAAAGAGAAAAATAAGCAGTACTTTAAAATAAATAAATGCTGTTCTGTCTGAAGTTAACGGGTGCATGATTATAAGGCAATAGAACCTGCACTAAAGACAAAGACACCACACTAAATCAAAATTAATCCAGAAGACAAGGGCCTGGCATAAGTAACCAGTGGAAGTGGTCTTCATTTTTTATACAAAAGTTTTTAATTGTTAGGGTTATAGAACTAGCAAAAATAAGCTTGATGTTTTCTACGAAAACTTCCTTTACAAAGCAACTTCCGCTGTTCAAACAAGGCTAAAAATAGCTTCTGTAAAGAAGAATCTTGTATACAAATTGATACCAATTAAAACATTCCAAGGATCCGTTCTCCTCTATTACTGTCATTTAAATAGTTCAAGTAAATATTCCCTCATAGAACTAAAGTCTGAAACATGGCAACATTATATTTGGCTTTTTTATACTGCTGATTTTTAAACCCTTTTATTTTAAGGGATTTCATTAACAACCCAAGAGAAGCTCTCTCTCGTCATCTCTTTCACACTTACAGCTGCACCCTATTTTTACTGGAACAAATACTATGACTCTCATAGGATTTAGTGCACCAGGATCTACTAGTTCTGCATTACCACAAATCTCTAGAGGACTACTGATGATCTTTTTTTACCAGGCCTCCTCCTGGGCATAAAACTCAATTTTTAGGACAAAAGAAAACCAACTGGCTGACTAGGCAGCAAAAGCAAAACAGCAGGATATGAATGTGAGCCCTACCAGAAGGAGAGCTGCCACAGTAAAGTGTGGCTCCAATTACAGCTTTCTTCAACTAATTGTCCCAATTCAGATCACCCATTTAGCTTTTCTAGGGAAAAGAGCTGCAATGATTTTGATGGCTGATTCCAAAGTGGGTTCCTAGACATAGCAACACTTTCACGGTATAAAGCAATCATCTCCACTCTCCTTATAACTTCAGGGGCTGGGGGGAGAGCAGCTGGTTTTGTACTCGAAAGCATCAGTGTGTCTCCCTGGACTTCCAGCTGTAGCCTAGTGAGTTGGCAAGTATCTTTTGCTCTACAACTTTTCACAGGATAATTAACAAGATCTAAGATGAACTCTTCAATGCAGATTAAGCTAAGACAGTTCCTTTCCTCATGGAAGTCAGTGCTTACCCACACACACACAGATACAACTGGTGGAGTTCTTGTTGGATTCAACAGAGACACCAAGTTGACTGACACTGGTCAAGTAGGAGTTGGAGACCCCAGGAGGAGCTCCATAAGGGAAATGCTCACCCAGCCACATCCTGCTCAAGGCATACTAGTTGGGTAACTTTGCTATTGTCCCACAAATCACCTTGTAAATAAACAACGAATTAATTTTCCCATGTCATTCATCTGGTGTTTCTTAAAAATGCAAACATAATACAAAACAGCTCCTTAAAAATAAGGCAAAGCCAAACAATCTAAGAAATGCTGAGCCAGCCACTGAAGGATACTACAGTGACATCTGAAAGGAGCTTTTGAGCAGGGACAGACTTGAAGGTAAGAAGTAAGTGGTAAAGGTCTCCCTGATGGTTTTTTCTGGTGTTCTTACAAGACTACTGGAGCACTGATACATTCCTTGTCTCCACAGCACAACTCCACTACTGTGTAACCACCACAAAATTCTGAGCATTGCTGGGTTGCTAACAGTTGCACCCTGAAGGGAACAACTGGAGTTGCTCTGAGTGGGGCAGAATATTCTTCTGAGCCAATCTGCCAACAACAGCGCTAGCATGTACAGCAGTGAAGCAGGAATCAGAGCATAAAAACTTCAACTACTTATAATAATGGTCAAAGCCCTTTCACAGCCAAGCATCACCCTTCTCAAACTGAAGTATGTGAAAAGGTTCACACCCCTTCAAAGAGTGCCAGGATCTAGTAAGTACCTGGCAGGAAATAGTATTTTTGGGCTAGGCTAACCAAGGTGACAGGTATGCTGAGGTGCATCAGTTCAACACAGAATGGAAATATCAGGGAAATACAGAAGATTATACAAATGCTTCTTTCAGCTTAGTTAAGTCTTGTCAGTGTCAAGTACAACTCTCAGAGTACAAGAACCCACACACTGAAACTCTTCATTGTTCCAGTACTGTTTCTCCCCTTACCTTTCACGGCCAAACCCCAGTATGTCAGGACAAAGAGAGATTTCAGGCTTTAAAGGCAATAAGGCTGATGTCAGTGACCAAAACCAAACTCCCCAAGGCAGCTAAATAAGATCCACCAAGATTTTAAAAAGCTATTTACTTATTCTCATGCAGGTGGCTCAACATTTCCTCTGGGCAACACTTGAAAAGGAGCTAATTATGCACATACAGTCATGGACCAAAAAAGCAGTCCAGCTATTTTAGAATTCATTTACTGATATTTGATACAGAATATTATTACCAAACTCCAGCTGTCAGCTTTCGTCATTCTTTTGTTAAAATGATGACATTTTTCTGAAAGAAAGCTCTCGGAGTATGAAAGCTAATTAAGGGAAGATGTCAGTAACACAGAACGTTGTCCAAGAATAATACCCTCTTTCTGCTAAGTAAATGCTTCAGCTTCTTCTAGTGTAGGAGACTGACAGTGGTCTAGGACAACAAAGTTAATTCCTATTGCACTGAGTGACTAATGGCTATTAATAATTTTATTTCACATGTTAATGCAAAAAGGTGAGCTATCCTCTGTAAAATTACTAACACCTATTTCAACCAGTTTACAGAGAAAACTGGAAGCCCTCTCCTGTGGTCTTCAGCAAGGCAAGAACTCTCACTGACTTTCACGGTTCTTCCACTTCAATACTAAGTAGAAAACCTAGGCAAATTTGCTTACTCTCTTGCTTTTGGTTAGTATCTCTGGCGTTACAGACTGCCTCATTGCTTGCTGACGTTCCTCTTCCTATTCCCAAACAACTGCCAATCTCCTAAATTCAGCACCCTTGCAGCTGTGTGAGTGATGAACTGCTGCAGGAAGCAACACATACTGAACCCGAAAACGCTGCTGGAAGCACTTCTGCACCAGCCCCGCGAGGACACCCATGCTCTGCCATGCCAGCCAGGGCCAAAGGCTTGTGTTGCTTTGGAGGGCCTGATTCTGAGCAAGTGGCTACACACGGAAGAGGAGCAGACCTTCCAGGGGGCAGACCTGCTTTTGCAGGGAAGCAAGAATAAAGAGTACTCCCTGCAGATGGAAAATGGCAGAGGTGAGGCTCTCATACCAGCCCCCCATGGAAGTAGAACAGGGAACCTGACTTTGCTGTTGATTACCCCACCTAAGAGATGTTTTGTGCTTAACTTTTGGGCTTCATAATACAAAACTAATAATTTACTTTTAAAAGTATTTAAAAAGTATGTTCCTATAAGAAACTATATAACCTATTGTGCTCAGTTTGGCCACTGAAACATGACTTTGATCAGTCTGTAAAAGAAAAAGGTTATGCTGAGACACGTCAGAGGGGCCGTGAGCTAACCATGAGCAGCCAGGCAGTTACTGCAGCTCAGGTAGCCTGCAGTAACTCATTATTTTGATTTTTTTTTTTGAGTGTTAATAATTCAGAAATTTTTAGACATTTTGTCTCTTTGCAAAATTAAACATGAAAAATAGTCTCTTATTCACTCCTTTACAAAAACCATACATTTGTTTCAAAACAAATAAAAATGAAACTTTTTCCACCATATTGAGGCAGCAAATGCAGCCCTAAACCATGAGCTATGAAGCTTTTTTATACTAGTATATTAGGAGTACAATAATTTACATTACAAAATACCTTATTAAATCTTTAAAACTGTAAAAATACACTATTCTTTACTGTTACTCCAATCACATACAAACACAAAATTATACTGAAATTCTTTGGAATACTTTCATTATTTTTTTCTCCAGGGATGACATATGTTTCTAATAACTTGCCACTGAGCAAACAGATTTAACAGGGTAGCAACATGCCGAGAAAGATAGCAGGATTTTCAATTTTCAGATGAAAGCAGCTCTATTCCCTGGCAGCCCTACTCCTAACCCCTTTAGGCCAGATCAAATTTTATCTGAAGCTAGCTGGTGCCTGTCTTCAACTTCAATGGAAGCTGAACCAGGTTTTTTACATACCTGCAGTAAACAATTTGAAACTTATCAATTAGAATTTTTTTAAATCAGTACTTATACCAAAGGGAATCCATAGCAATTAACAGGATTTCTGGACTTGGTTATTTACATATGTTTAGCTAACAGACGACCCAGTTTTTACCAGAGACTATCATCCATCTAATTCAGCACACTCACAGACTAGTTTAGATTACTAAAAGGAAAGTGTTATGCAAATTACACAACTCTCCCCTGCCCTACTAGCAACAGATTTTAAAATTCATTATATTAATTTGCACAACAAAAATCTATGGTACTGTTTCACAAGATCAGGATTAGTTTGCAACACACATCTTGCCTTTGGTTCCATAGTTTTCACAGAGAAAATAATCTATCTTGCAACTTCAGACAGTTTTGTTCCACATACTAATTTGAAGCGAAACCATGTGACCATCTTCACGGCTCGAAAAAATATCTTTTATATGAGAAATATAATAATAATAATAATATTTCTACATTTCGCAGAGCTCTCTGATAAAAGGCTTACCTAATATTTTCAAATAGGGGTGCTTAATTACAGGTGACATCTGATCAGTCTCATCTAGATACCAGGATGAGGAACCCCTAACAACACTGTGATCACTTGCACAGGAATTCTTGTTAAATTAAGGCTGCTCACACCAGGAAGCTTTCTTTCACACTTGATTTAGTTCAACTGTTTGAAGAGCTAACCCCAGCTTTTCTTCACATCTTCATGTAATTTCATTAAGACAGCTGTTTTTTTCCTAAATAACTTCTTAATGTGTGAAAAAAGACGTAAGTTATGTTATTAAAATAAAAATATTGCCCTGCTAAAAATAGAGATTTTATTATTAACTAACAGGAAATATATGAAAATACACGTGTGAATATATGAAAAAAAAAGACCAAAGCTCTAATACTAGAGGTCTGTATTTGACAAAGATTCAACAAATAAAGTAAACGAGCATTGCAGCTGCTTATGTCATGTAAATGGTTGGTGCTGCATTTTTGTCCAGCTTTTCTGTTTTGTTTCCTGATAAAAATCGTTTATTTCCAAGGAGAGCTCAGTGCTGTGGATCTGACATTTGTCTAGAAGCTTTATAAAGTAAGAATGAAACTATACTTAGCTCCAGAAAGCCATGCTTTTTAATGCATGCAAAGCTGCAGAAGAATCAGAACTAATCTTAATGAGGAAAACTTTTATCAAGTGTAATTCTATCTGTTCCCACCCAAATGGGACTAATTTGTTCCATTATCTGTAAAAATACCAGTTAGACACTTAGATGAAAGCTTCTGAAGCATATCTGTTCAATTAACAACAATGCAAATGTACAATCACTCAATCGTGCCAGGGGCTGCTCCCCCAAGCATCTTCAAATCTTTCATGAAAAGCCCTATCAATCATCACTAAGGGACCTTTTTCTTGCCCCAGCCTCAGCCAGTAGTGTGGAATAGGTGGTGGGAATAGGGAAGAGGACAGAACCATTTTTCTCCACTGTACTGCTAGCAGAGCCATCGTTCTGTCAGCAGAAGCAAGACTAACACAGCTAACACACACTGATCCTTCTCATATCCCTGACTGTATTCCTTCATAATGAGGAGCTAAGGAGTCTTACTTCAAATGAGGCTCATTGGGAACTGGGGAAGCTAGCTGTTGATGAGTCAAGGCAAACAAGCTGAAGAAGCTCTTCTGGGAAAATAATTCCTTTTTCTTTTTACCTGAACAAGGACTGCAAGATTTAGCTCTGTGATAGAGCCTTAGAAAGTTTTCTTTGCTTCCACTGTCCTTCTAGAGGGTTTGGAAGTACTTGGACTTTACAAGAAGTATCAGCATTTTGCAGAATCAGGTGCCTCATTAACTAGATAGATCTGTATGCATTCGTAAATTGAATCTCTAACCTAGGAAGTTAAAACAGAGAGCGTGTAACATCAAGCATAATATTAGGTATGTAAATGCAAATATGTAGAGTGTGTAACAGCATGTATGCAAAGTAGGCTCACAGGCTCTCTGAGCTGTGTCCCAAGCAGAATATGGGGAGATGACATCAAGTTTTATATGCACAAATGCATCTGCCAGAACATTTTCGTATTTGTTGTGATGAGGATCTGATAAATGTTCAAAACATACAGAGTAAGAATTTGATACTTGGTATTCTCAGGGCACAGAACAGCTTCGCCATTCATATGCATTTATAAGAGGAGAAGATCTTGCTACTTTCATTGTACTGGCCCTGTGAAGGCTCATGTAAGTTCAAATTCTGGTATGACAAACTTCCGCAGAGACAACACTTGGTCTTTAAGAATGTATGCCAAGTACCTATAATATCTAGGAGGGAAAATTCTGAAACGCAAACATAGTTTTAATACACACCTGTTATGCAAATAACATTCACACACCACTTATTTTGAAGTTTAAATATATTAAAGTAGGAAATGAGAAGTTAATAACAAAACCAGAAGTCAGTTAGAAACTAACTTCCTCCAAAACCAGGTAAAATAGTTTCAAAATTATTAAAACATAATGAAATTTTTTAAATGCAGAGTACTTCTTTAACAACAATTGTATTATTCTCATTTTTCCCTTAGAACAAAAGAACATGGACTGCAGAACATTGCTCATGTAAGTGGGCCATGCAGTTTGGAACTTAATGGACTTGACTGAGGTTTATGTAAGGTGTTGCAAAACCATCACAATTTGCACAATATAAGGAATTTCATAGAACCTTGTCTATTTTATTTATTTCTATAGTCAGCAAAATAATCTGTAACTAGGCTAAAAAAAAGATCCACCCAGAGCTACAGAACTGCCGCTACCACCATCTCAGTTCTACAGCAGACCTCGGGACTTACGGTCCCGAGTGGGTCAGGGACATCCCTGCCTCTCAGAGAAGCACATGCAACAACTCAGTGTGGAATTACCAGTAACACATCCAGTATAACTTTGCCGTTTTTTAGCTCCTTATACGAAACCACCTTAAACGACTTAAAATACAGAACTCTGTACCACCCAAGAGTTAGGCAAACATTGTAAATCTTGTCACAAAGGGCAAAAAGAACCAAAGATGTTGGACTCACCCACCGCAGTGGCAGGGGAAGGAACAGTGGTTAGAAGTGAACCAACTAATGTACTGCTAACATTACAATTACTTTTATTTTGCAAACTGCTTCTACCATTTCAAGCCTCATTGTCAGCGACAGGGTCACTTTTTAAAATCAAAGACTGATTTCTTTCATCTCATGAAGTCACAGGAACTGGATTAAATTATCAAGGCTATAGGAAGAAATAAAAAAGTAAAATTGATCTCCCACACCTCTGATTTTTTTGAGCTTATGTCTGCTTTTGGAATGTAACATAAATGAGTAAAGGTGGATAGCACTCTAATAGCTAAGCATTTAAAGACTTCTAGATACATAACCCACTAATACTCACTAAAGATACACAGCTTCCCCAGTAGGCACACTAACAACATTAACGTAAGATGCTATTAAGACCAAAATGTTAGATGTCCTTGCCTCTAAAAACTGCAGATGGTTTTCAATACTTATGTATCTGCATAGATATGGTTGTTCAGACAGTATACAACACAAACGGTCTACAATCTAAAAGGCAATCCTGAACACCTGACTAGACAAACAGGTGTTTGCCAGGAAACCAAAGTTTTTGATGTAGGTCTTGCACCACGTTCTCGTAGAAGCGCTGGTTAGCCAAGGCCTCAGAACTGCCACGGAAGGCAGCAGCTGAGCTGTAGGGCAGGACAGCTGGGGAACCCAGCACAGTGACAGCAGCAGAGAAATAACCGTATCTTGTGGTCTCCAAGTCCAGTATACCCTTTCCCCATGGATTCCCGAAGAATCACATATTCGAGCACACATGAAGAGTTCCTGGAAGGAACCCTATCTTTAATAAATTAACGGCAGTGGGGTAGTGTCCTTTTCCCGAGATTACCTTTCACATGACATTATTTCATCTCTCCCACTTCGGCTGCACCCTGTTCCTAAAGCGGGGAGCAGCCTAGGAGCACATAACCCTGGTGTCTGCACGCCACTGCCAGCTTCTTTACAGAGACAAAACGAAATCTCTTTGGCTCAAAGTATCAGACTGAGATCCTTTACGAAAAAAAGGAAAATCGACGGAAGAGTGCCACTTCGCACTAAAACCGCCAATAACCAGAAAAACCACAATCAGACCAGCTGTTAAGAAGACGAGCCGACGTTCCTCTGGTTTGAAAAAAAAGGAGAGCTGCCTAATACCGAGCGGAGCGGTTCCGGCTCTCCCGCTGTTTACCTTCCCAGGCACCCGGCGAAGCGCCCGGCGGCGGGGACATTTCTGCACTTCAACAGGCTTGAAGTTACCCCGCAGCCCCCACGGGGGCTCCGCCGCCACTCCCCGGGCC
>VZRQ01009967.1:2940011-2955344 GCA_013397975.1 Machaerirhynchus nigripectus
AGGGTCCGCCGCGTCCCCGTCCGCGCTGTCCCGCCGGGCCGGGCTCGAGGGCCGCGGTAGCGCGACGTACCGGGCGGCCGCAGGGCCGAGTAATGCGTCGGCCATAAAATAAAGCTTCAGTAGGTCAGCGCAGACAGGACGCGGGGACAGAACTGCTCTGGGGCCAGGTGTGCCTGCGGGTCCGCCACAGCCCCCGCGGCCAGGGCTCCGCGCCCCCGTCACAAACACGGTCACTTCGGCCGCTTAGCCCCAGCCATCCCCACCGAAGTACGAGGGAATTTACAGTGTAGTTTCTCATCTAGAAATCTAAAGCCTGTTCAGGAGCTCGTGACTCACGGGCTTCTAAACAATTAAAGCATCAATCAAAATTGGTAGTTAAATGCTGTGAATGAAGTTAGAAAGGAAAATTTCAGATTGTGGCCTCTCAGATCCTGCCAAGGAAAGAGGGTGTCATGCTCCCAGTACAGAAAGATGGGCCACATCCTGTCTTGCGGACACTGATACCATGCAATAATGCAATGGGGGTTATACAGAGAAGAAAATCCTATCCCCCAATATTTCCAAGGCTGGCTTACCTCTTCCAAGCCAGGAAACAAGGACAGTACTGCAATTAGAGTGAGAAAGGAGGGTTGGATAGAAGTTGCAAGTGCTCTCAGGTTGGTACCTCCAACCACTGCTGCATAGTCTGATATGACCCACATATGGCTGTTATCATTGCTATTTGCAGTTGCCATGGGGTTTTCAAGCCTCCTTTCATGGCTACAGCTTTTTTTATGAAAGGATTTTTCAACCTTGGGGTGTCTAGCCTACGTTACTTTGCCTAGTCTTGGATGCACTGCGAGCTGGCAGCCTTGCATGTCCAACCATCACTGGTGTGCAGAGCCACCTCTCTCTGAAAGATGCAGGTAAGCTAACTCTGCTCAGTTAGGGCTGGCCCTGGACATATCCATTCCACTTCTGAGAGGCAGCAGGTAGGCTACCTTTGTCTGGCAATGCCGCACAGTCCTGACTTGCTGTGGATCTTGCCTCTCCCATGTTTCAGCCTTTTCTCTTGTCTTAGCACCCAATTAAACAGCGGCAATACTGAAAAGGGAGGCAAGGCACTGATACAAAGCCCAGTCATCACACAAAAAAGCTAAACTATGCAGAGCTTGTATCATCTTGTTTACCTCAATCCAGGGAACTAAGCCTCTGGTAAGGCACTAGGGATGCTAAAATTTATCTTTAATTTGGAAATATGAAACTATATCCCTGCAATGTTTCTTGGGAGAACAGCCTTGTTCTTGACAGCCTGTTCAGGAGTTTGGACTGCAACAGGAACCATGAACATCAGCAATATCAAGATACACTTGGCTTGAAGTATAGTTCCGCTGTCCTGGCCAAACATTAAGCTAACCTAGACAATTGTGTCAGAGGGTAGTCATAGGCAGAATGATCAACTGTTAGCTGCATCTGTCCTTCCAGCTCTCCCTCAGCCATCCTCCTAACCCTTCACCAGGAACAAGCCACCCTTGAAACAAGCAAAGGTAGCTTCTCAACACCATTAAGCAGTCTTGACTGTCTCCCACACCTCCTACACAGGGCTAGCCATTTTTCTAGAAAATAGATCTGAGATCCTGAAATCCTCAAACCAGACACAACTTACCGTTAGTCCTGGCTCAAACAAGAGAGGAGAGTACAGCCAACTACACAATAGCAGAGAGGAAGGTTCCTTCTGCCAAGCTGAGGCAGGAATGCCAAACACTTCTATTTTCTTGCCAAATGGCTCTTGGACGAAGTCAAACAGCAGTTGCTAAAATGATAGCAGGCATTCTTGGAGCAACTATTGAAATTGAGAAGAGAATCTCAGTAACTGAATCTTGGAGAACTGAATTTGAACAATCCTAGAACTGGAAGGGCAAGACTAAGTGAGCTGGACCAGCAGCATGAGATGCCTTGTCAGAAACAATATGAGCCTGCAAAGAGTCTGTATAGGAGAGGCAGGGGTTGATGGTGATGACAACAGTGATCTACAAGAAAGCAGTACGCAATAATGGCACTTTCAGCTAGAGCTGAGGTGTCTTCCTCACTTTGAATCAAATGCAGCCTCCTCAAACCTCAGTGCATCACATCTTTCTGGCTCATTTCTCACATCACCCCATCCAGGTACTTGCATTATGTCTGGTAATGTCTTGAAATTGTGCCTTGAAGAGGTGTGCAAACAGCACTACCTGGCTGGCCGGCCAGTGAGACCCCCGGGTGAGATACAAGCTACCCCTCCCTACTCTCATTTCTTCACCCCACGTTGTTACTGCAAAGCTCAGCATATCTGAAAATAGTTTTACATAACTGGTCTCAGTAAAAAGCTGAGGGTTTTTTCAGTATTCTGCATTATTTGCACTGCCTTTTTGATGGCAAAATAATAATTGTTTTCCTGATTAGTTTTCTTTGTTCAACATAAGTGTTTCCATAGGCATTCTTGGAAATACGGGAAGCTGATGGGCCTAATGAAGGATGGATTTGTGAAAGGGTTATCCTCATGTATGAAACTTAAGAGGATGAACTGTCAAGGAAAAGGGGCAGGCAATAGGAACCACAGAAAGAAGAGACCAGGAACAAGAGAAACAATGCATAAGCTTATTGCTTTCAAATTAGAAAGACTGTACATGTAAGCAGAAAGTAGCTGGGTATTTTACAGAAAACAGCATCCCTCAGAATTTGGCCCTCCTGGTTCCCACGGGCAAATGAACAAGCCATAGCAGGCACTGATTCTATCTCAGCTTCCTACTCCCAGGCTTCAGCCATCTGCTCCCCCCTTACACTCACAATTTTAGTGCACAATACAGCAGTAAAACAAGATCCTGATATGGAGGCTGTTTTCAGACTCACTCTATGAAGTCTCCATTCTGGCAGTCAAACTATGATGAAAACAGTGATGACTTAGACTACTTTATGAACAAAGGCACGAGATGCATTCAAAATCAGCTAGTAATAAGGACAGAATAGTGAATCCACTGATTTTGGCACACTAAAAGAATTGTGCTGCCCATTGCCAAGCTAAAACTATGAAGACAACTCTGCTTAAAGGGCAGAGGATGGTAATATTCCTTCTACCAAAACCCTGTACAATGGAGAAAGGTGGAAGTTGAGCAAAACTTACTATGACATTCTCTATGTCCATCATCTCAAAGTAGTGTGGGTTGGGCATTTTGTGAAGCAACAGGCAGATGTCACATTCCACATTTCAGTGCTAGCTTTCAACTTTTCTACCCCAATAGGCAATGGACAAGTAGGAGTCATGCTGGTGATCTAACTTGCCAAATAATGAATGAGCTTGTTTACAGACACCCAAAAACATTACTTTTCCCATTCTGAAGTTCTTTTTCTGCTGATGTTCTCATCTTTGCTGCATAAGTCACGGCCCTAGGCATTGTATTGCTGACATCCAGATACTCTGTGGAGTGGAAATTCTTCATCTGCAATTCATGCAGTTTCATCAGATCTGAAAAATGACCTAGAAATGGGGAAAATCACCTTAATGTAACTCCTTTTCTGTCTGCCCCCTCTTTTCTTGTATGAAGTTCATAATGAGTAGATAATGCTGTTCCTAGAAGGAATCTGCAGGAAACTCTGCTGCAGATTTTGATACCAAAGAGCCACTTGGAAGAGGTCTGCAAAGTGGTCTGAAAATGGCACCTAAGAAGTGGAAAGGAAAAGATTATTAAATAGCCTTGTAGTAGCAAGGTAAGAGAGGCCTTTTGGCAGCAATGCTGGGATTTTTGGAATGGGAAATCTCATTTTGGAAAAAGAAGCCAAGTCCTTAGAAAAGTTGCCTGCAAGCATTCCTAGAATTCAGCTGGGCTGGCATCTCACAAAGCTCTGGAGAACTGAAAAACACTTCGGGACACTAGGCAGCAAGCCTGTGAATTGGCTGGCACAAGGTCTATATTGTGCACTTACGTTAATGAAACTGATATTTACTCACGTAATCACCAATGAACCAAATTTATACTGCCAGATTTTCTGTTGATGTGCAGATATAAACTTAACGAACACTCAACCACAATCGTCAGAACTCACAGAAAAAATATGGCTCAGTGGAAACAAGAAGCTCCACTGAAATTGTCAGAGGATCTATGGAGGATCATTTGTGCTCCTGAAGCATCAACACACCAACACAGACTTTTGTGATCAATTAGCCACAGTCCAGGGAAAATGACCACAAAGGATTGCTGCAATGCTGCCAGACCACAGCTGCCCAGTGAAGTTTTCCAAACTAGGAAATAGATGAAGGAAATCTGAAGTTGAGGGGATGACAAGGATTATTTTATACTTAACTAGAATATTGAGCAGTAATTTATGGTAAATATGAAATGCAAGCAGGTCAGTTGGGACACTTACAAGATCAGGTTTGCAAAAAGCAATTTAGAAATAGAGGATTAAGTCTTGAGACACCAAATTGTTAATGATAACACTCACTGGTAAAGAGACACCATCTGAATTAGGCTGAAATGGTTTTGCAGTATTAGAATAGTAAGTTCTCAGTAACCACATAAGTTAATAGTCCACTAAATTTTATTGATAATTATCCAATCAGTGTTGGGAACATTCTTTTGCAATTAGTTTGGACAATCCCCTCTAAAAATGTAGTCTAAGTGAACCAACACTGGTATAACCTTAAAAAATTGTTTCTCCTCTAGAGCAGAAATCGTATTAGCAGCTGCACAATTATGGTGGCTTTCTTGCACAGAAAAGATGAGAAACAGAGTGAACTGCTTCATAAGCAACTGTAGTTCACATCAGCTATCTGCAGCCATAAATTTACCAGCAGCTAACGTTGCTATATTCATCTGAAAACTGCTGCCACTTGGGAAAAACACATCTCATGTCACCCTCTATGTTCAGAGCCATTTCAGCATTTAGTCTCCAAATGCCTCTGAACATGAGTCAGAGCCCTCAACTGTTACAGTTCTCACAGACTTGAAATAAAAATGAATCCCTGTTCCTTTCCAAGTGAATGCCTAATAGAAGAAGCCATATCTAATAGACAAACCACAAGCTAAAACACAAGCAAGCAGACTTGATATCAGGTGCAGAAGAAAATGTGAGAAAAAATGAAAACAAGATCCCAAAGGATTTTTTAAAGTAAACACTTTACTACATATAACTAAGAATCAGCAATGAGTTAATATTTTCTGGTCATGAACTGAGAATTACTCTGATCTGAAATGGTATACACAGTTTGCACTTAGTATTAAGCACTTGGTATATGACTGAAATTTAAGAGTAACCATCCATTAAAAAGCTAAGGCATTATTTATTAAGAAAAAAGATACAACAAAAAGAGAGGAGGTGTATCAAAAGGCATTACTCTGCCAGTCAGTGCTTGGAGATCAGTATTTTACCACATAAAATGTGGCAGCATCTCTATATGGACTACAGAGAACTAAATCACATTGTTGGAAAAGAATCTGATCTTTTATCACTGTAAGTGATACTCTGGTTTCTGTAGCACATTCAACCACACCTTTTACTGTGGGTATTAGAACATGGGTATTGACACGTGTACAAGAAATGACTGCTCTCTCAGCTGGGCAAGATCTCTATAGACATAATGCAAGGGTTTTAACTTGTGCACATCTGCTTTTGAGCAAATTTTGTTTGAGGGTGTGGTATGATGCAGCTGGATGTTTGCTGTAGTACGTCACACCTGTTGAAGAGGAGTTGTAAACCCTACAAGTGGTTTAGTATAAGAAAGAAAATTCAGCTTTACAGAATTTGACAACACTGTCTGGTCAGGAAAAAAGAATAATTCTGTAGTATACCCTCAGCAAGTTTGCTGACAACACCAAACTGAGTGGTGCGAACAACACACTGGAGGGAAGGGGTGTCATTCTGAGGGACCTCGAGAAACTTGAGAGGTGGGTCTGTGTGAACCTCATGAAGTTCAACAAGGCTGAGTGCAAGGTCCTGCACATGGGTTAAGGCAATCCCAGGGACAAATACAGGCTAGGAGGAGAATGGATTGAGAGCAGCCCTGCTGAGAAGGACTTGGGAGTGCTGGTGGATGAGAGGCTGGACATGACCCAGCAGAAAGCAGTTGTTGCAGCCCAACAAAAAGTTGCAGCCCAGAAAGCCAGTTGTATCCTGGGCTGCATCAAAAGCATGGTCTGTAGGTCAAGGGACATGATTTATCCCCTCTACTGTGCTCTTCTGAGACCACACCTGGAGTACTGCATCCAGCTTTGGGTCCCCCAATGTAAGAAGGACATGGACCTGATGGAATGAGTCCAAAGGAGAGCCACAAAGATGATCAGAGGGATGGAGCACCTCTCCTATGAGGAACAGCTGAGAGCTGTTCAGTTTGGAGAAGGCTCTGGGGAGACCTTATTGCGTCCTTCCAGTACCTAAAAGGGGCTTACAAGAAGGCTGGAGAGACTTTCTACAATGGGTTTATTAGAATGATATTTTTTACTGTGAGGGTACTTTGAAGCACTGGAACAGGTTGNCCAATGTAAGAAGGACATGGACCTGATGGAATGAGTCCAAAGGAGAGCCACAAAGATGATCAGAGGGATGGAGCACCTCTCCTATGAGGAACAGCTGAGAGCTGTTCAGTTTGGAGAAGGCTCTGGGGAGACCTTATTGCGTCCTTCCAGTACCTAAAAGGGGCTTACAAGAAGGCTGGAGAGACTTTCTACAATGGGTTTATTAGAATGATATTTTTTACTGTGAGGGTACTTTGAAGCACTGGAACAGGTTGTGCAGAGAAGCTGCGGTTGTCACATCCCTGGAAGTGCTCAAAGCCTGGTTGAATAGGGCCCTGAGTAACCTGGTCTAGTGGAAGGTGTCACCCAGGGCAGGGGGTTGGAAGTAGGTGATCTTTAAGGTACCTTCCAACCCAAACCATTCTATAATTCAACTGAACTCACACTTCACAGTTCATAAATTCTGCAAAAACACCACACAGATTGAGGGGAACCATTCTGCTGTTTGAAAGTATGAATTTACATTTTTGGTGTTTAAACAGATACTTGTGATTACCCTTCTTTAAGCTACTAAGGTAATTATTAGACATAGATGAAGTCTCTAAAACTGAAGGTAATTACTGAAAAAAAAGAATGGAAAGATTGGAAGCTGAAGCTGTATTATAGCAGAAGCCCAACTCCTTTGTAGAGAAAATACTGAGGGAGCTGGTCCCTTAAAAATGGTGCCCAGTGACAGGACAAGATCTAAACATAAGAGAACATGTCTTTATTCTGATGCTAACTGAACACTGGTAGAGGTTGCCTACAAAGGCTGTGGTGTCTCATACCCATAGAGATACTCAAATGGACGTGGTCTTGGCAAGGCAACCTGCTCTGGCTGACCCCACTTTGACAGTGTCCTGGGGTGACTGTATGATACTGTATTCCCTATTGTCTGCCCCATGCCAGACATGAATCCTGTGTCTTTCTGTACCTTTAAGAGAGGTGGGGGGAAGATGGTGAATTCTTTTGGCGCTGTGTTCAAAAACAGAGATAGCTCACTGGCTTCTTCTGCGGGGCTGCTCTGCTTCTGCAGCAGGGAAGAGAGTCACATTCCTTTGCTTTTTAGTTAGCTTCTCGTTCATAAGCCGAGGAGAAGAAAAGGTTTTCCTGGGACTTTGGCTTCTTCTTCTCTGGACTGTTCAGCAACACCAGAACATACTGGGAGGCCCTACACCGCGGCCTGGAGGGACCCACACCGAACCCCAGCTCCGGAGAGAGAGCAAAGCCACACCTACAAAAAACTTTGAATTTTACCAGGTTCTCTCCACAGCGAGAGGTTTTATTAATTAGCATTATTCTTTTTTTTCCGTGCCTGCATGCACTCTGCTTGTTAAATAAATAACTTTTTTTTTCACTTTCTTCCGAGGAATTTTTTTTCCAAACCTGGTGGGGGAGGGGCAGCTGAAACCTGCCTTCTTTGGAGGGGATATTCCTCCCAGAGTGTTTCCCTTAATTTGTCTCATACTGGGACAGACAGGAAAGGTGGACTAGATGATCTCAAGAGGTCCCTTCCAAGCCTGACCCTGCTGTGATTCTGTGATACGGTGCCACTCAAGAGGGAACCCAGGAGCAGATACACCTGCAAAGCACTTTCATTGCAATTTCCATGAGAGTAAAATTATTTGGAATGAGTGATATTATGATACAGGGATAGTATGGCACCTATAAATATGTCTGCAGGAAGTGTTAGTATCTTTTATGTCTGCTCTGTGTTTGGGGAAGGGACCAACAGCGTAATGTCACAACATTCCTAGGACTAAGAGTTAGAATCTGCAAAATCTTGAGAGACAATCACACAGCATGCCTGAATATTTCCCAGTATGACTAACCCCTGTTTGGGGAAAGAAAGATACAGTCTAGAATACTGCCTTTAAAAGCTAGTTCCAATTTACCATGTGATCTCTTTGCACTGTCAGAAAGATGGGAAAGCTGTAACAGGGAATTTAATGAGATGGATTATACTTCCCTGGAACTGCTATAATTACTACCCTTCATTTGAGACAAATGTTCAAGACAAGAAACTCCTTACATCTAAACTAGATCTTCCACCTAAACAAAGGCTATTACTAAAAAGAAGACACACAGAATAGCAGGGATTTTCTAGATACTGTTTTGTGAAACATTGCATGCCTGGCAGAAATCCACAAACCAGAGAAATGGCTTGTATCTGCTGTGTTCAGGGAAACTGTACATTACTCAATACAGAACACTATTTGAGCCTTGTTTGTTTAACCTGACTTTATTCTCAGTGTTCTCTAATAAGTTGCTAGGTGCTGTGTTCTTGCTAGCCACATAGACAAACTAAAGACAATCAGGTTAGGAAAACAACAAATCAGATTGTCGTGACTTCTATTCTTGAATTGATCCTTACTGGTTTTTATGATTTCAAATGCTGTTCAATTAACTTTTTTTTACAGACCAGTGGTGCAAACACTGACTAGGGATTTAGACTTAAGGATTTAACTCTAAATTTTTTCTACTGTAATAAGATCAATAGAGAAAATGGGTAGTTCTTCCTAACACAAAATTGTTCTAGTCTCCAAAATGTGGCTATTTTAGGATGGTATTAACATATCTACAACATCAGAGCCTGATAAATTACCCACCTGTCATGGCTGAGCTCTTTCTGGATGATCTCTGACAAACTTCACTATTTTATAAATTTTTGTTGTAGACAGTTCCAAAAGACTTCCATCAATTGTGGATTTGGTGCCCATCATGACAGATTATACTGTAGTTTAGCAAAATGGCTATCATTGGAAGTAAGTTCAAATTCTAGATACAATTTTCCAAAAGGCTCAGAATCAAATATTGCTGGGTCAAGCAATAATAGCTGAATTCAAGAGCTCCAGATTGCCTTTTTATCAGTCCTGCCTTTCAGGATCCCTAAAAAGTCTTGTGCTTTACAAAACAGAGAGACCACTGAAGGAATTCTTAACAATTGATATGCAAAGTATGCTGGAGTATGTTGTCTCTGTGGCTTGACTTCTAGTAGATTTCTGATTTTATTGCACCTATTCTTGTATTATACCGTGGTTATGCATACATCTTTAATCCATATTCTCTTATAGCTGGAAACCTTTTTTGAGGTGGGACCACATGTACTTCATAAGACTATTGCCTGCAGGAGTTAATCCATCTCTGCAGTCTGTGTTGATGGCTCTATGTCTCAGGTTATGTACATTAAGAGGAAAGGTGTTCAGTCTCATCCTTTTCTCCTGAGAAGACACTGCAGTGATGTAGGAGATGAGTTTGCAGCATATACTCCCTGAATAAGTGTTGCCTATCTGCTCAAAAGAAAATACAGAAAGCCAGGTGGAAGCATCCCAGAGACACAAATTTGATATATATGCTGGGAGTTGGAGCACTTATACACAGTGAGCTTCCCAGCAGTCAGCTTATCTACATTGTAGCAATATGAAAATATTTTAGCAATTAAAGACCACTACCAAAGAAAGTCGGTTTATTTTTCATTTATTCCAGATTCCTGTATTCATTCAATTACTGCTTCACAATTACTGGCTGCTCCAGTTCTAATTCCAAACTCGAATCTCCTAATGAGAGACTCTAACTCCACCCCCAAGCAATCACTTAAAAATATTAACACCATTTTATCTTATCTCTTACTTACTTACTGCATTTAGGCACTTCCCCTGGCTACCACTGCACTGAACAACAAATTTAAGCTTCTAGCTAAAAGACTGCTATACTTCAGTCCTGCTGACTTTCATGAAATAGAGGTTTTCTGAGTATCAGTCTGGATCTGATTTTAGCCCCTACAGTCATTAAAATAGCAGCAATTGTTATTCAGTCACAAATCCTAAGGCTAAAAGGAGAAGATAATGTCCAGTTGGCCAGGAAAAGCTGTCCAGCTGGCTTTTTAAGACAGCTCTAACTCCCTTTTGTATGAAACTATGATCTAGTGCCACTAATTCAGATGAATTTCATCATATGAATTCAACCTGAGTGACTTCACATCACTCTAATATTTAGTTAGAACCCTTACTGCCTTTTAATGCATATATATTTCATCTGCTAACGACGTGAAAAGTATGATTTGGTAAGTGCAGGCATCTTGAGTGAATACCTCCTCTCTCTTCCCGAACACCAAACAATTTCTGTTCTACTGCTTTTGGTATTTCTGCCTACAGAACTCCTACAAGTTCTTCAACACCTTTACAGGTAAGGCTGGACAAGGCAGTGACAGTACCATGAGCTATTCATAAGGCAAAGAAAGCTTCCTAACAGAGAGATCCGTCTCAGTCGGACAAGGCAAACTGCCCTATTTCACCCAGGAGAGGGCACTCTTACACCTGGCCACGCAACCGGCCATGGACACCTATAGGAGGAACAGGAAAGTTAAGATGACATCTTAAAACTCGGTCAACTTGCCCGACCAGTTAGTTATTTTTATGATAACGCTAATCTCCGGAATAAGCTGAATCATCCAGACGCTGCCACAACAGGAACACAATATGACAGACAATAAACGTGCAGGCTAAATTTATTCTTAGTCTCTGAAATATGCTGAATGATATGCAGATAAAAAACCCAATTTCTGCATTTCTCTGTTAAAACCTGGGATCATAGAAAGAGAGCTGTAGTGTACCTTTCGTGGAAAACGAAGGTTAAATTTAAAAATAACCTTGTTACATTAATATTATTCGTTGCCTTTTTAAAAAATAAAGCATTATTATAAATGAGCATACAAACATTTAAATGCAAAGTGCGTATAATCTAATACTAACACAGCCTGTAAAGTTAATCATTATATGGATATCTCATGAAATAAATAAAATAAGAATTAAAAATGCTACAGGTTCAACCCCTGTTTCTAAAGGGATTGAAATCAATATACATCTCTCTTGAGACAGCTTTTCTCTCCAATAAGTAATCCTCCAGCAACAATGAGAGAAGATCAAGCCTGACATTTTTGATTTTTCTAAACTAAAGAAGCCAAGATGAGGAGGTGGTAGTTTTGTTATGCAAGACATAAAACAGTAAAAGAGGAATACTGGAAAGTTATTGTTTCTAAAACCTCATTTTCCTCTAATCACAGGGGACAATCTCAATAATTCCAAATTTTCTCTGAGTAATTCTACTAGAAAAATGTCCTATTGTTATGAAAAGAATACAATTAGAAAAATATGGAAATGATAAAAAGATCACCAAGAATCTTAACTTGCAGAATGGAAAGTAAATCATATTTAGTGCTGTCATAAGCATTTTGGAGTCTCCAGTCAGTACACTGGGGCTGGGGGCATGTATAGTCTGAGAGAGAAGAACCATACACATGGTGACTATATTGGATGTACAGGGAGTCCAATGCGCACAAACTTTGCACGAATCATGGCCACTTTTCCATGAAAACGTGGGGAACTGTTTCCTACATATAAGTTGCATAATAGACAGTACTTCCCATCTTACATGGGAAATGACAGTGTTTAGGATGTTTGGTTATCCTGGCATTGGCTAATGAATATCGTTAGCCTTTCCATATGGAGAGCTTGGGCTGAGGCCTTACAACCACTGACCTTACATTATAGGCACTGACCCTATCAACTTTCCTCCTGCAATAATCTTACGTAGTTTGAACTTCATTGAATACACCATATCTTCTGCTCCCACTTCCAGAAGTATTTCAAAACGTATGCCAAGCATAATAAACAATGCATAGATACTCAGAATTGTATCTCCCGCTCTATTACTTGTGATCAACACCAATGGGCAAAAGCTTAAACCTATCCGCAGCCAGTTTGTAAAAACTGCTATTGAAAGAACTGTTCAGTATCAGACTAAAATGATGACAGGATCAATGAAAGAACTACCTCCTGAAATCATATATACTACAAATTTTTTTAATTCAAAAAATGAGCTATATTCAATGGACTACAGTTGTACATTTTGTGTATGTATTTTCCTAAGGGTAAAAGACTAATGAGAACTTAACTCAGGGCTTTATTATCAACATACCATAAAATATATTAGGGAGTCAGACATGAAAGTCACTGAAATCACACAAAGAGGCTATGTTCTCATTTTTTGTCTAAGCATTTCCTTTTTTAACAAAGCAAAAATAAAACAACAAACAAACAAACCAACCCAACACCGCCCCCTCCCCCCAACCAAACCAACCCCCAAAACACCTATTCGAAGTCTATCGTCCTGTTCTACCCTAAAACCATGTAGAATCTTCTGTAAAATAGTAAAATATAATGAAGTATAAAACAGTATAGGAGGTATAAATGATACTCCCAGCATGCTGATTATGTAAGGTAGATTTTATGTACATCTTGATCCTGGCAAAACTCACCACTACTCTGTTCAACCAGCCAAAAAGCCTTTCCATATCTGTCTTGCAGCAAAGAGAAAATTAACACAGTATATGGTGAATATGAAACAGTTGTGAGGTAAGTGATAAATGCCTATTTAAGGATGAGGAAAAGGAATGGAGTATACCAAGGAAAAGAGATACAGTAATTCATATTAATTTCATTTTTGCAGTAACAGACTCTGACATTTGTAATCCAAATGAGCACATGAAAATGAACCTAGGTACAAACCAGGCAAAATCATTGCCCTTTACCATGGCTTTTACTGGATGTCTGCTACTTATAACATAAAAGCATACTCACAAGAACACAAAGGATTTTGACACTTGATAAAGGTCATGTTTTCCACTCTGTTCAGAGAAAAATCTGAATATTGGAAGCTTAGCTTCTTTCTATGAGCTGCCTGAAAAGACATGAAGGATATAACCTGGAGATTTTATGTACTACCTGTATTATTTTTGTCTATAGTACTCATAGTTGCTCAGCCCTCTACAAACCTAACTTTCATATAAGAGGCAAAAAAGAGTTAACCTTTCTTTATTGGTGAGGGCCAATGGCACAAAAAATTCATGGCCTACCTCCTCAAAAGGAATTTAAGACGCATCAGTGGAACTTGGATGTCTAAATTATTCTGAAGATGAGGGTCCAAGATCACACTATTAAGTCATTAAAAAGAAATCAGGCCTATTGCAAAATGGTCCTTTTCATAAAAGCACTGAAAACCTCAGCTGAAAAACTGGATTGTATAATCCATTTAAAAGTTTTTGTCTGAAAAACAACTAATTTCATGAACAGATGCACATGGTACAACATTTTTGCAGAAAAATGAACTTTTTCCAGTCAAACTACAGGGGAAGAGTAAACACATTAAAAGGACTATATGAATCTGAATATAGTTGGCAGATTTTTAAAATATATTTTTTTTTGTTGCTTGGGCCTGTACTTTCTTTATTGTGTATATGAGTCAAAATGCTGTGTACATTAATGGAGATAAATGAACAGCACTTGCAGATAACAGCCCTACCAGAAGTCGACATTTGTTGAGATAAATGTCTATATCGTACATTGTCCTGCACTGCACCGTTAAAAGGGGGCCCTATAAAATGCTTCTGCAAACCTTAATGTCTTGAAAGCCTCTAGTTCCTGAATAAACAACAGTTCAAAATGCAATCTCATGTTCCCCTCTGAAAATCTATCTATGCTCTTCGATAGCATACCTTATTTTACCCACTTCCAGTTAGAAGTTATGGTTACTGTTACCCTATTTCAGATTTCAGAACAGAAGCAGTATCTGTGGGTGCCCGTGTTTGCTTCTGCAATAAAACGCCCATTAGACAGGGCTGACCTTTGCCTTTTACTCTGCTTTTAAAATATTGTAGCAGAATTTGTGAAAAGAAGCAGTTCCTTTTCACTGTTCCCCTTAAGTTACCTGTTCCTGGGCCTGCCAGTTCCCCTGGTCCCGTGTGAGGAGGCACCAGCGTCTCCAGGAGGAGGGGGGAAGAGGACGAGGAGTAGGTCTGGGAGAGGTGTGTAAGTAATAACATTTTTCTCTGCCAAGCATAAGTGGGGAAAAAAATAGATGAGAACCGCCGTTATGGGCCCGCGTGAGCAGATTCTCAAGTTACGTGAGAGCCCCCTGGTTCTTTTTGCTCGGGGGCTTCACCAGCAGATATGCCAGCTGCTCCTTGAGCCAGCTGTTTCCTCAGCGACACCTCAGACATTTCTCCCGCTACCGCGGACCCGGCCCAGCCCTCCCACGGGTGCTCCTTCACACCTCCGCCAGCCCGGTGCCTCAGGGCTCACCCCGCTGCGGGTACAGGGCCGGACGGGAGCCATGACAACGCAACGGCCTCAGCTCTGCCCCGGGGCCCGCCCGCGGCGGAGCTCTGCCTGAGGAGGTGCCTCCTCACGCTCTCGCCACGGGCCCGCCCGGCCCGTGACACGGCAAGCGGCTCGGGCAGGTGTCTCCCGGGACGGGCGGGTGGGAGGCCAGCGGGGCAAACCCCTGCGCCTCCACAGGTGGGCAGCGCACCCTTCCTTCGGGGTCAGCGGGGAGGTGGCGGCCGAGAGCGCACGGGCCGCAGACGCCCCATCAACAACATCCAGCCGCGGCCTCCCCAGCCCCGCCGCCACCCCGGTACCGCTCCGGCCGCACTCCTGCGGCCCCTCCTGAGGAGCGGCGGTGGCCCTATCGCGCATGCTCGGCGCGGGCGCCATTTTGGTAGGGCCGGGAGTTTTCCAGCGGAGCGACGGCGGAGCTCGCTGGGCCCGGCGCGGAGGGGGCGAGGGGTGCCCGCTGCGGAGATGGCCAACATCGCGGTGCAGAGGATCAAGCGGGAGTTCAAGGAGGTGCTGAAGAGCGAAGAGGTCAGAGCCTCTCCCCCCNGGGCGCCCCGCCGGCCTTCGCGGGGACCCCGCACCCCCCTCGGCCCCACCTCGCCGTGCTGGAGGTGGGCCCGTCCCACGGCCTCTGGGAGGGGAATGGCGATTCC
>VZRQ01009967.1:2955422-3085580 GCA_013397975.1 Machaerirhynchus nigripectus
CCGGCACGCGCCCTCCCGCGTCCGCCCGCGCGGCACCGGGAGGGATGGATGAGGTGGATTGGGGAGGGTGAGGTGGGGGTACGCGATCCCACACATCCCCTTCAGCTGAGCCCTTTGGCTTGCCAGTGCCAGAGGCTGCAGGGTACGGGTTTAATGTTTGGGGTTTTTTAGCGGTTGCCATTAAACCCCCATTTAGCTTGCCTGTATACAGAACTTCCTTTATCCCACTGCAGGCTTACTCACCTTCAGATGGATGCTTTTAAAGCCTCACTCATTTCAGTCATGTTACCTCGTTTCCTGTTAGTGTGTTTAGAGGTATGTGGTGGTCAGTAAGAGAGGCTGACTACTTTCAGGGCAGCAGTAAAGAAGTTCTGATCAGTTTGGGGGAATATATAGCAGCGTTTGTAGGGTTGCGTTAATACAGCTTTTGCTGTGTCTGTGTCTGAGTTGGTGGACGTCAGCCAGATAGGTTTTAATGGTTGTGTCGTCATTGTCGTCCTACTTGGGATGATGTTGCAGGTTAGATGCTTGTGAAATATGAATGTGAATATGTAACTCTTAAAACTGGTGTTTTAGAAATCTGGACATATTCACAGAGAAAAAATTGAGAGGATAATTTTTGAAAGGTGCTAATGGCTTAAGGAAAACACGTTTATAGTAGCAGTATTTGATGTACTTTTAAATTGTGTGCTAACAACATTGTTGCTATGCAGCTTGAACTAGCCCCTAGAAAAATGTAAGGGCCTTGTTTTACAGCTGCCGTTAGAACCCAGGCTGATTTTGCAAAGCTATTGCACAGCAAATACAGAATTGCATGTAGACCAAGAGAAATTTCTAGGTGGGTACCTTTATACCAAAGCTAGAGAATGTAGACCTCGTACCCCATGTAATCAGCTGATACTGTGGAAACAAAGAAGTCTATTTGGAAGTGCTGTCTAAAGGCTTCAGAACCCTTTCCCTTTGCTTTATGTCGGAAGAAAAAGAAACCTTAACTTATGTAGGTTCTGGGGGAGGTCCATGGTAAATTTTCTTACTGTAAAGGTTGGATCCAGTGTGCACAGTATTGATTATTTCTGTTTGTTTAGTCTGCAGGGCTCAGTTACAGAATTTTGGAAATGGATATTATTATAAAATAGCCTTTGAGCTACCTAAGGCTAGCCAGAAAAAAGGTCATAATTCTTATGAAATTCAATTAATTGAATTTCAAAATTACAGTACAGCAGACTCTTGGTATTTTCTTTTTCTTCTGCCACTAGCAAGCTACATAATGCTTGTCATGCTGATGTATCAGTATGTATAAAATTGCTATTTACAGACTATACTAACTCCCATGTCTTGAATGCAAAATTTCAGCATTACTCAATGGTTATCAAAGTTGCAAGCAAAGTTTTTTTGTGAATGTTTGTACGTTCCAGGGCAGTCAAGCTATGGTGTCAGTATTGCTGAGTGTGAAAACATATGGAGTGGGATGATGAATGAAGGCCCAACTAAATACTACAAATCACAAAACAAAAAAGGAGTTTTCTTACTCTTTACTAAAATTTTTATTAAACCTGGTTTCTTTAAAAAGAAATAAATCTTTTTAATGAATGGTGATGCTAAATTTTTTTAGAAGTTTGTAAGTCCCTCTCTGAAGGCAAAGTGGCTCACATTATCTGTTCTTAAATTATTCTTGATTTAATGCTTTGAACTACTTGAAGAGCAGCCTCCCTGTTTCATTGTAGCTGCAGCAGGAGCACAAATGCCTGGGAAGAGGGTAGGCACACAGGGAGAAAAGTACACAGGAAGTTTGTTCTCTGTCTTCTTCCATTACTCACCTTTATGCTGAAATAGTGGCGGAACCAGAAATGTTTTTAAAAGGGAGCAGCTGTATGGCAGTTAATTCCTTCTCAATTTGAAGTATGTATTGGAAGCACTAAATTCCAAATGAAGAAAGAACTCTGTAAAGTGTGTTTATCCTTGCTATGGATAAGGATCTATGAATCCTTGCTACTCAGGACTAAATATACTTTTCATGTTACTTAGCACTTTCTGTTTCCTTGACTTAAATGTAATTTCTGGGAAATAACTAAAATGTGAAACACTGCCTTGCTCTCTGGTTTACAGATAAGAGATGAAGGATCTTCCATATTTTTAAGTTCTTCTTAAAGAAGAAGAATGGGACTTATTAAGTGTTTTGTAAAAGTATTTAAAGTCTTTTCACAGTTGAATAAGAGAAAAGTGTTTCTGCTCTGCTTGCTTTATTATTTCTAGTTTTGTTTATAAACACAACATTAAGAAGTAGGGTATTGTTTATTTAAGAGAGATACTTGTAACTTTGCACCTCTTAAATATTTGAATTAAATAGATAAAACTAACTAAAGTTTCTTTGTCAGGAGTGCTCTCTAAAGCATGATTTAAAAACTTTTGTGTAAGGAGAAAGCTTTACAATTCTGAGGTAGCTGAGGTATTGTGCATCTGTAGCAAAGATGAAGTTGAGTTAGTCTAGGTGGTAACTTGACTGGTTAAATATGTGTAGGCAAGTGATCAGCTGTTCCACTTTATCTCTTTTCTTGTTCAGTCATTTCGTTAATCTGTTACCTTGTTGGCTCTATGGGCTGAAATTCTAAGCTACAAAATGTATGAAAAAAGTATGAAGCTGCAGCATGGTGGAGAAACCAATAAAGAGGTAGAAGGACAATGGTATCCTGCTTTTACTAAGTAGGAAAAAGTTTTAGTGAGGGTTAGCTGATATTATTTTAAAACTAAGTTACTGGAATGCTGCAGTGGGTAGCCACATCCTTACCTTCTCTCTGCTTACAAGCAGCTATCTTATGAGAGGGAGAACTTGTCTGGCATTTAATAATGAATAGAAACGTATTGAAAGATCTTGTGGTCACTTAAAGACTGATGCTGAGGTGTATTGTAATTGATCAGGTGTGTTAAACATTACATGTTACTTGTTTTTTTATTTTAATAAAGCTTCAGTGTTTCACTTTAAAAAAATGATACTGTGCTAGAATTGAAGGATTCAATATTTAATTTGCCATCCACTTTCTTTTATCATCTGGAAATATAAGGTATTTTCTACTAACTGATACCTTTTGCAGTGAAAACTCTAATCTGATACTGAAGGTAACACATTGGGAAACATAGCTTCCTTCTAGCAAGAAGAGAATTGCTGGTATATCTACCATAAAGTGTTCTTCTCTTACTAATATGAAGAGACAGGCATTTATGACAAGTAAATCCAGATAGAGCTGAGAGTAAATTAAACTCAGCTGCATTTATGGAATATGAATATCTTCATGAACAGATCTCTGAAGTAGCAGTTGAAATTTGTAACTTGCTTGAACTCAAAACAGCATTCAAGTGAAGATAGTAGGTGAATAACAAAAACTTCAAATACTTAATTTCCAAGAAGGAAGTGAGTGTTTGTTTTGGAGTCTGCTATGTGTTTCAGTGATTTACAGCGAAAGAGAAGGGAAAAATGACTGTAGTCTGCCATACCTTTCTTAAACTTCTAAAGACCTAGTGAGTAGCTCTGGTGTTCACTTTTATCATTGCCTGTAGTGGTCTTGTGATTTATGTCAGTATATAGTAAGATACTAAGTAGCATCTCTGAAAATTTCTTGCTGTTTGGAAAAGCCATGGATATTTGATCTTCAGGCTCAGAAAAACTTCATTGCTTTAGTTTGTTTATATTTGGGCAGTCTTGGGTGCTAGATATTGAATTCACTAATGTGGAAACTTCTAGTTGTAATTGTGCTTTAGTATTAGTAGGATTCTTATTTTTCTTCCTATTTATCACGTAGAATCAATGCAGGTGTTTATGTCTTCTATTACAGTTCCTGAGTCAGCAACATATTTTTTTTTAAACTGTATCCATTTTATGCTGATACATGTGCTTATCTTTTGAATTGTAAGAGTAGTCACATTGAAGTCAGTAGAGGTTTAGGGAGTGCAGGGGGATTGTTGTCATTGTTTAATCCCAGTGGGCAGCTAGGTATCGTGCAGCTGCTCAATCAGATGGCCCACTCCCCACAATGGGTTAGGAAGGAGAATTGGAAAAAGGTAAAACCCATGTGTTAAGAGCAGTTTAATAATTGAAATAAAGTAAAATATAATAATATTATTAATAATAATAATAATAATAATGGAGATGAAAAAAGGAGAGAGAGGAATAAAACCAGAGAAAGACAAGGGATGCACAGTGCAATTGCTCATCACCTGTTCCCAGCCCATCCCTGAGCAGCAATTGGCAGCTCCCAGCCAATCCCCCCAGTTTCTATACTGAGCCTGACATTCTTTGGGATGGAATATCCCTTTGGCCAGTTTGGGTCAACTGTCCTGGCCATGCATCCTCCTGGCTTCCTGTGCATGTGCTCGCTGGCAGAGCATGGGAAACTAGAAAGTCCTTAACTTAGAGTAAGCAGTAGCCAGCAACATCAATGTGTTATCAACTTTATTCTCAAGACTAAATCCAAAACTCAGCCCTGTACAAGCTACTAGGAAAAAAATTAACACTGTCCCAGCCAAAACCAGGAAAACTGCTTGTGTGAATAAAGCTTGAGTGTGCTTAGTCTGTTAAAAGGTGTAAAGGTAAAAAAGGTGTAAACATAAGAACGGTTAGTGGTCTCTCAGAAGGCTTGCGTATGACTAAAAAAGTGTGTGTAAGGGGGATTTCAGCACACTGGAGCTTGGGGCTGCTACGCAAAAAGGGATCTTAGTAGGCTGGAGAAATGAATGTCCTGGCAGGAACCTTTTGAAACTCAGCTGAGGTAGGTGCCAAGTCCTGCACCTGGGAGGAAGTAACTCCATGCATCCATACATACAGTCTAGAGACTGGTTGGAAACAAAGTAGTCTAGCAGGAAAAGAAATTCATGACCTAGTGAAAAGCAAGTTGAACATGATGATGGCAAAGAAGTCCAACCACATACTGGGTTAGCAAGAATATAGTCAGTGGGTTGTGAGAAGTGATTCTTCACCTCTGTTCTGTGCGTATGAGACCATGTGTGGTGTTCTGTGTCCAGATACATACTGAAATGAACTCAGCAGAACACCATCAAGGTGGTTAAGGGACTGGAACACAAGATGTGTGAGAAGAGGGTGAAAAAGTTGATGCTGAGAGAACTATTGAGAGGGACATCTTCCTATTACGTATAACTACCAAATGAGGGACTCTTGAGAAGAGCCAGACTTGTCTCAGAAGTGCATGGGACTATGATGAGAGGTGACAGACACAAGCTGGAATGTGGGAAATTCTGACTAGACACTGGGGAAAAAAATTACAGTTACAATAGTCAAACATTTAAGCAGTGTGACCCGCAAGATTACAGAATCTCTGTCCTTGGAGTTGTTCAAAACTCAACAAATTCTTGAACAACCTGCTCATACGGGACCTGCTTTGGGCAGGAGGTAGGGACTAGAAGCCACCCAGCCGTCTCTACTTGTGTGATTACAGAATCTCTAGTATAAGTTTGGGGTTTAATTACTGTTTTGTTTCTGTTTGTCAAAGAAAACATACAAGGGTTCCAGCTCTGTCACCACATCTGGCAAAACCGTCCCCTGTAAATAAATAGAAAAATTTTAAAGTAGACCATTTCTTTTTCATTCAAAAGTTTTCACTATTGTCAGACAATAATCAGTCCTCTTCCTTTTCAAATTGGAGGCTGGGTTTTTCTGGTAGATGCAAAGCTTTAAAGGTTTTTATGTTGAACAAGTTCTGTTTTGGAACTCTGAAGGTAGAGAAGTATGAGATTTGTATTGCTTCTTTAAGCTTCATTTTTCTGAAATGTGAAGATCATCTTAACTTTAAAATAGTTGTTTGCCAAAAATAATTTTGTCTACTGTGTTTTTAGCCATTCCTACAGTTTTAGGCAAGACAAGGCTTAGACCTGTTTCATATAACTACATAAAAAGGATAGTGAAATGCCATTACTGCACATCTTTGGTTTTCTTAATTCTATCTGTGGTGTGTTGGTCATATCTTCTAGTTTGTATTGGAAAATAATGGAGTATGGTTCTGTAGGTCTTTGCCATCAAATGAGGTTGTCCATAAGGGTTGAGAAAACTGCGTGTTATTCTCACTTCTGGGATGATCTTTCAGAATTGTTAGGTTATTTGTAGTTTAATACCTCTTTACCCTGAACCATATAGCTGTTTTTCAAGTTCTAGGAATATAATACCAGTGCACTTTTAGGATCAGTTTTATGTAGATACTAATCAGAACTAGTATTATGAATACTACTTAAATATGTGATTTGAAATATAATTTACAATGTCAGTGATCATTTGACCAGACCTATGAGTTTGTCAAGTACTGGTAGTGGGAATATTTGTGCAGAGAAGGCAAGATCTATTGCTTTTTCCTGTGTTCAGTTAGTGACAATTTTTCACGTTAACTTGTATCCACTTGGGTCCAGATTCCTAGTGAGTGATCTACGTATCAGTTGGCAGAATCCTGAAGATATTGGGAGTAAGTGGAAAACAAAAAAAGAAAACTTTAAGTCTTCTTTGGAGTCAGACTCATTTGGTTGTCTTTGGTAATGTCATAAAAACCTGAGGAAAGAGAGCAGTCCCTGGTTACAGGAGTGGGTTAGTCAGTTTAGGATGAGAGGATAGACTGTAGCTGATGATGGTACCCTCTGATCACAACCCTTTGTGGACCTAAAGCAATGCTAGAAATTAGCCAATCCTTTACCAATTCCAGTTTTCCATTCATTCTTCTGTGCTTGTTTCCAGGAGTTTGGCTTTAATAGGAAAGAAGTGTACGAGTCCTAAGGTTAGTTCATTTTATGTAGTATGAGATTTAAATAAAGTTAACATTTTATCATAGTAAATTTGTGTAAATATAAACTGCAAGGAAGTGCTGGTTAACAGTCCAGTGGTCTTTATCTGCATTAAGCTAGTACAGGTATTTAGGGTCGTTCTTAAATTATTTACCTGTTAAATGGTTTCTAGCTTCCTAGATTTCACAATCCTATTAAGGACTGTTGTCATTATTATACTTCATCATTTTTATGCTAATAATTGCTGCTGGTATTAAATTGAGAAAATGCTTTAGGTTAAAGTTTATCATTAAAATGCAGTCTATCTTTTTGTCTTTGACAAGCTAAGTAAAACTGCTGCAATTTAGATTTAGAAAAAGGAACCAATTTAGTTCTTTATGGCAAAGAGTAGGAATTTTGGCAAATAATATTCTATATGGCACTCTAGGGATGTTTTACAGAATCATCAAATATTTTGAGATGGATGAAGTCCACTACTGCACTCTTGACTTATCCAGCATTTTCCCTTGAGATTATATCAGTGTTAGTATTTGAGTTGGGAGTACTTGAATGTGTTTGCCCTGAGTATTTAACAAAATGGTGTCTGCATCATAAATAAAGTATCTCTGTGAGCAACAAAAATAACTTTGTTGGAGGACCAGATCTATGTTTGTTAATCTATATTGCAACAGAATTGTGCTAAGGTCATGGATCGCTCCTGTCTATCCTTCAAAGTGTCTGCACAGGAGGGAAATACTGTGCATATCCATGGCTACAGAAGAAGCTTCATTCAGTGCTTATGCTTTATTGGACCGTGTAAAAGTCGGTCCTGCAGTATAACTCCAATTTGGCTATGCCAAAGTCTGAGAGAGCTGGGCTCATCCTATGTATCGTTCTTCTGTTGGATTGCTAATAGGGGCTGTCCTGTCTGTCTTGCCACAAAACACATAAGAAACTAACTGAAGTTCATTATTTCATAGTTTTTATTCATTATTAGTATGATCAAGAGTTTGTTGGGAAAGACTAATGAAATACTGTAAGTCTAGTTACTTTAAAAAAGGCAAGTTTAAGGTAACATGCCTTCAGATTCTAAAATATGTCTATAGAGTGTTTTAGGAAGGGAGGAAAAAACTCAAACCCACGAATACATTAGTCCATGTTTTACATAAACAAATATTTTAGCTCAAGCTGAATATATATCACTTCTTATTTTTAGCTGAAAGGGAACTGTGAGAAAGTATTTTTGAGTTTTTGCTATGTTAGGATGTGTTAAAGTACGGGAAACTATTATGAAATAAGGTAGCATACATGAACGGAGATCATGGTAGCTGTGTTGTATTTGCTCCCTTTCTGAAAGCTCTTACAGCCGTCATGGTGTTTAGGTAAGCCCTTCCACTTTGGAATAAGGGTGTCCATGTGGGAAGTTGGTACAGAAAAACTGTTCTGAGCTATTTTTACAAGTCTTCAAGCTCTGAGACTGTGAGTGAATTAGCATAATCAATTTTAAATGAACTGAATCCTGTGATTCCTTATACGTAGAATTGCTAACAACCTAAATAGGGTAGATATACAGAACTGACTGCAGAGTCTGCA
This sequence comes from Machaerirhynchus nigripectus, assembly GCA_013397975.1. Classification (NCBI taxonomy): domain Eukaryota; kingdom Metazoa; phylum Chordata; class Aves; order Passeriformes; family Dicruridae; genus Machaerirhynchus; species Machaerirhynchus nigripectus. The sequence continues at coordinate 2,963,766 of VZRQ01009967.1, forward strand.
TCAAATGGTTTTGTATGTTCATAAAACAGCTAATTCAAAGGATGGTTCAAAATTATTATTAAAGCACGCTTTATCTGCAGGGTATTTCAGTTCTGCATCAAAAACAGAACCATGCCTAAAAAGATAGGAAAAACGCATCTTTTCTTTCCCCTCTTACTTTCCTGAAGGGAACAGGAGTCCTTTGCACTATGCCCACACTGATGTCGAGTATCTTAGTGGACTCAGATCCCATTTGGGTAAGTCCTGCACGTGATTTATGCTCCGAGGTACTGTAAATACCTTGCATAGCTCGATGCAGCCTCTGCAGCAGCCCTTAGAGCAGTACAGGAGTGTACGTGTGCAGTTATGTACACACAACCTTTCATGGCACAAATTTACCAGTTTAACCACACTATCCCTTAGTGAGACAAGCAATGATTGTGTAACTGCACTTAGGGCTTGTGCCAGGAGAGCCATGTCAGTTACACCTCTGGTCTCTGTGACTGACACGATGGTTTTGTCGGAAATACTTCAGACAGATGCTAGAGCTGAAGTTTCAGAATTCTTTTAACTTTTCTTGAGGTAGTTGCAGGAAGCAGTGTCACATTCCTCTTCCAGACTCATCTCTTCTTCCTGCTTTTGTGCTCCTTCTTACCTGCAGTGTTCATGGTGAATCAAATCAGGTGTTGGGTTAAAACGAAAGAATTGTCTTGCTAATATGTGTTTACTGCAGATGTTGGGTCGTGAAGTTGTGTGAATACTTACACAAAATCTTACGCCCTCCTTTACATTAATTTTATGATCAGAAGGGAAGTAGGACCTTGGCAACTGTTAGACTGGTTTAAGGTGCTATGGAAGTACAGTCTCTTACTGTACTTTTGGTTTTGTAGAGTGATGTTTTAACAGCTGAACATTAGCAGGAGTAGGTATTTTCCTACCTTAAATTAAAAAAAAAATTCTACTAAAACTTCGTGGTGCTCCAGGTCTAACTCTTGCAAAATGAAGATGGTTTTAATATTTGCGATATTTTGTGTTCTGACAGGAAAAGAATATCCCTCAGTATTGTTCTTGTACGTAAACATGTAATACAAAATTTTAAGGTTGGTACAGATTTAATCTCTTGATAATATTCTTTAATAAAATACTTCAACAAGATGGATTTAATAAGTAAAACTGTGAAAAATACGAAAATTCTAGACTGTCTAACCACCAGTAATACAGAACTCACACAGTATTCATACTTGTAGCTCCTTAGATACGTTAAAATATAAGTTACTTTTTAGTAACATAGTATTTTGATCAGTAAATGAAACAAATAGTATGCAAAAATTATGTCACCTACTTTTACTAGAACAGGTGTAACTCTGGAAAATATATGGTAATACAGAGGAATGAAATAGAATGTGTAATGTGGTAGAACTTCCATGACTGAAATTGTTAATAGGTTTAAAGAACATGGGAGCACTTTAAGAAAATGCATTTCTTGGTATTGACCTTTTCTTATCTAGGAAAACTGCTCTTTAATGTGCTGTAGACGGAAGTGTTTCCTCTCCTCTCCCTGCCCTGCCCCAGACGTTGGATTGTTTCACTATAACGTTGCTCTGTGCTTTGAAGGTCAGCAGGCGCTTGTTCTGAGAATGCGGATGTGATCTGCTGATCTCAGCTAGTAGTGCAGCTTGTGTGCTTCATAGCCCTGTGGTAATTATGTGGCATTTCTGCTTCTCTTAATAATAACAAGCTCAGGATTTGGATAAACACTTGATTTTGGCTTTTAAGCTGGAGTGAGTCTGAAGTAGGATTTTGGAAGTATTGGACTACTCCCTCTTGCTTTGGTAGCTCTTTGAGGGGGTGGCATTATAAAACTTTTTTTGGTAAGTTGAATTTGCCATTTTGCTGCAGGACAGTGCACTGCACTTTGCTTCCTAGTTGAGTGATACCTCCTGTCTTTTTTATGTTTTCCCATTTCTTGTGAAAGAGTGAACTGAGTGGATGTAGTGTACTTACTCTGGCCTACTCTGGGGTGGAAAGGGGGTTAAGAAATGAGAGTGTTAGTTTGAAAAGAGGGGAGATGAGAGGCTGGTATTCACTTGTTAGACAGCAGCTGAAGAGGTGAGCTTTTACTAGGACTCTTCCTTTCTGGCATATCAGTGAAGGAGGGAGAGCTGAACCATTTGGGCTGAGTGGAGAATGGTACCTTAGCAAGAGAGCATAAGAAAATAACAAGACAAATATTTCAAAACAAAATTCCTTTGAAAATTTATCCACAAATTTGAAAAGAGTTGGTAAATAGGATAAGAATGAACTTGGCTTTGTTTCTTAATTTATTTAAATAATTGTTTAATGGAGTAAACTGCTTCTGAAATATTGAAGTCTTGCTCAATACAAGTTGACTCAGTACTTACGGCCTTTTGCAAAATTGTGTTACAGATTTCACTGGGATAATCAGGTGATCCTTTTCTGTAAGTCTGTTGAGATAAGTTCATGACAGATTGTGGTGTAGAATAAGACTGTTGTGGTAGAATATAAAATGGGTGGGAGGGTAAGAAGAGTTTATCAGGTACTAGTAACTTTATAGTATAACAGTTTAATTTTGCTAGCATGGCTTCAGACTAGGGTGAAGGATTTCTTACTTAATTTGGGTTATTAAATATGGAACCATGTAATGTCAGTATAAAATGTTTGGATGTTCAGAAGTACCTACTTCACATTTTTAAGTCATGTTTGTAACAAAGAAGTAACTAAATTTTTATTAGATTTTAGGTAGGTTCAAAAGTAGTTATTGCCAATTTATCTCGTAGATGAATCAATAATTTTAAAATCCTGTCTGAAAGACAAAGAAGTAACTTTATTTTGTTGCTGTGATTAGGGAAACAATTCGTGATTACAAACATTTTGAATGTATAAAACCTCTTTCACAAATTTTGTCCTTGGTTGAGAAAATTCCAGAGAAATTTTTCAAGCTTATTCCTTAATCTTTGCTGAATTTTGCATGTACATTCTTTAAGATTTTTGTCACTTCCTTAAAACTCTTTCTTAATGTGTAAGGGGCCAGTCTTAAAGCCCTGAATGATTACAGAATTTTAATACTTAGCTGCTTTTAGTGTAATTAGACTTGTTTATCTATATGCATCATTTATCACATGTAAATGTCTTTTCAGGTTAGATTTTTCTGGTTTAGTTTTGTTTATATATATACACACACACACACACATTTGTTTCTAGAGTTTTCTGTGATTCCTCTTCTGTAAAACAGAGTAAATTAACAAAAAATAATAGTACTTGATCCAATATAGATTATATTCCCCTTGAGAGAGAAGAAAATAATTTTATAAGACCAGTAAAATCACAGACCTCAGATAGTTAATTGCTGTATGGAATAGCAGGGTTTTCTGATTTTGCTTGGTTTTTTGTTCTTGTTGTTGTAGGTTTTTTTGTTTTTCCCCATACAGCATAATTCAGAAGCAGCCACTGGGTTTTACATTCCAGTCTAATTCTGTTTAAGGTGGTTTTGTGTGTGTTGTTTTTTGTTTTTATAAATCCTATTTACCACCTTGGCCTTTATACCCAAAGACACTTGATAGGAATTTGCACATGGTGTCTGAATATGTAAGGAGAGAAAGACCTAGAACATGCAAATAATAATTTAATTTGATATTACTTTATTATTTTTAGAATAACATGCTGAAGTTATTAATATTGTTAATAAACACGATTTCCTTTTTCAGTTTTGACACCAATAGTTAAAAACATAGTTGTTCGCTAATGGATGCATTTACATTTCTGTAGAGTAATTTATTATATAGGGATTAAAGATCTAATGTGAAGATATTGTCATGGGAGGAGTAAATAGGGCTGGCTAGTTCTACGAAAACCTCACTCAAAACTTTTTTTTGTATGTTGTCATCATCATCCAGTATTAAGTTTATAATGTTTGGTAGCCATGGCTGACATGGAAATGTGAGGGATTTGTTTGGGGATTGGGGTTGGTTGGTTGTAGTTTTTTGTTTCTACTGAAGAGGGTTCAACACATGTCAAGACTGCTGGCCATGTAATTAAAGAAAAATAATTAGAAACATCTTATTCTTGCGTTCTAAATTCAACATACCAGTATCTGTCCATACATTGCCAGCTCTGATGATAGGCATTTTTATGCTGATTGCTTGAGACTGACTCTCTGGTAGTCTCCTTATCAAAATAACTGAAGAATTTGGAGGCTTTCTTAGAAAGCATAAAAAATTCTGATGCACTTATAATTCCTATTTCTAAAAAAAGTAATTTCCTCTACTTCAGTCTTTATGAAGTAGACTTATCCCAGGATCAAACTTTGAATATGTAAGTTTCTTCTGCTTTTACTAAGTATAGTAAATAGTATTTTGTTTGTGAGAAATAAAATTTAGAAGAACAATGCAGTTTTTAGAACTTGTCTTAGTATGCTCCTTTGTGTTGATATGTAATGTTTTTGTCTGTTTATTTTATATGAAGGAAAACTTCGGATTTTTAAGAGTAGAGGTACTGGACTAGTAAAGAGGATAATAGGCCATGAAGAAATGAAAGAGGTTTTTAAAGGCAGGTTGAAGAAGAGAGAAGGAAATGGTACAGAAGGCTCAGGAAAAAGGTTGGATTTACTGCAGAGAGAAGACAGGCCCTCAAATTGGACAGGCCCACCCTATTAAGGCCTGTGGACGACAGTGAATAAAGAGAACAGAAGAGCTTGTTGTCTGCTGAGCGTTATATTACAGAGTCCAGAACTGCTCTCTAACATGATTTTAGTAGAAGTGAAGATGTGTGTTAAAGTCTTCACAGTGTGGCAGAACTTACTCTTCAAATTTTCTGCTGGAGTGGATTGTGTTCCTTTGCAAGGAAGTTACTCAAATATAAAACTAGACAGTATAATTCTGGACTTTTTTTTTAAAGAGGAAGCAGGTGAGGATAAGTCAAAATATTATCAATCAATGGTTACTGTGATAAATGTGATTGAGTGTCCTGTCTTTGGAAGATGCTCACAGAATGACACTTGATGAAGTTCATTTGGTTTTCTTTTTAGCGATAAAGCTTTTAGTAGTGAATAAAAGAGTATAATTTGAATCTTCCCCAACTTGTCTGCATCATACTTTCAGTTTAATCTCTATGCTTGGGTTTAATTTCCACAAGGCAGAATAAAATTGGTTAAGCATAACTATAGCAGTGCCGAAGCAGTTGAGGCAGCAGTTAAGTTGGTCTAAAAGACAATCTTTTGACTACACCCTAGTGTGAATTAAAGGATGCATTTAAAAAGAAAAATGGCTCTGCATAATCAAGAAAAAAAGAGGGAATGGCATCATGCATTGTGTAGTATGTTGCATCAAATTTCCTTTTGCTCTGTTTTGTGTTCTGTTTTTTTGTTGTTTGTGGTTTTTTTGGTCAGTCTTGATAAAAATATTTTTCAGGTATGATAATGGAAAGTTCTACTAGTGTTGGACTTCCAGATTTCTAGAAAAGGATTTTGCGGCTGGATTTTTGGGCCTTGTATTGTTACAGAATTTAGCTCTGAAACTGTGGAAATAAATGCTGCAAGAAATGGCATGGCTCATATTTCAGGAATTGCTAGCCCAGTGATTTAGTCACTAAATTGTTACTGAATCAACAGGAGGTGATGCTGTTTTAGACTTGGTATGGAAGTGTATTGAGGCCTTTGTAGAACTGCTTCTGGAAAATCAACTTGGGGTGTGAGATCACAAGTTGATTCATAAATTCTGTGCTAAGATCTTTGGTGTTAGAGAACTTTTGAAGACCACTGTTGTTGGTAGAGACAGAGGCCAGGGATTTATTCTGTTAGAACTGCTAGAATTAAGTAATTGTATCCTACATGTACATCCCTCATTAAAGGGAAATACTGTAGGAAAACACTCCAGATTTAATTTGGTTAATAGTCATTTTGGTGCTGTTTCTTCAGGGATGAAGGATAAAGCAATATTTGTCAAGGTGAAGCTGAGCTGAACCCTGGGAAGTGTCAGAATAACATGAAAAAAAGGATCTTCAGCTATGTAAAGAAAAAATTAATTTGGTATATGGAGGACATGGGAGAATTTAAGCATAAATGCAAAATTAAATTAATCCCTACAATAAAACAGTGCAGTATAGCCTTCTGTTTTTCCTTAAGGTTCTGCGCAAAGCAAATAAGGGCATGGAGACAGCTACAGCTGTAGTAATAAAAGCAGTCATCTTGAAGGGGGAAGCCAGGATCACTGACTCTTTAAAGAAACTGATCTCAGTGATAGGGTGTGTGTTTGATTGCTTTTTAACAAGTTTATGGAGTTGGGAAGGATTTGTTGTGAAAAACAGCTAGTGTGGTACTAATTGAAACTGAATATGAAGGAGAATATGGAGGCTGCTACAAAAGTGTGCTGGTCACTGAAGAAAAGTAGAGCTAAGTAGAAAATGAAGCAAGCTGCAGCATGGATTAACCATAGATTGTATCACTGAAATTCATCCCACTTGCTATTACTACAGTCTTCTAAATGAAAAGTTATTTGCAAAGAGCAAGAACTCCTGCCATCAAGGTGGAGCTTGCCAGGTGATGTTGGCAGAGGGAAAGCAGGAGACGCTTGCCTGACATTCAAGTGACTGCAGTACCTGCACAGATAGTTAGGTCACTCATCTGTATGGGTTTTTTAAACCAGTGCGCTGCTTTGGGGACGAAGAGGCCGTGCGCAGGGGCACTACCTCTGAGAAAGCACTGTGCAGTCCCTGGAGAGGACAGAAACTTCTGCTGGAATCCTTGCTGGGACTTTTGTCACTTGATCTGAGCCTCATGTCATGCTGCCATGAAAAAGATTTCATCTTTCTTAGGTTATGCTGGTTATGATGTATCTTCAGTGAGTGCAGCAGAGTGCTTGTGGCACAGATTCTGAGACACCATCTAAATTTGTTTATGCAGGGCTGGTTAGGTGATCATGGGACATAGTAGAGACTTTTTTTTCCAAAAAAATCAATATGCTGAGATTAGAATTTCAGCTTGTTTAGAACAAAATTAAGGCTGGAAAATCTGTATAAACACCATATATTTTGCAAGGGAAATAAATACTAGATATATAAAAAACTTGTTGAACCTAGGAAACAGTGCTGTCACAAGTGGGCATAAATAGATTTATTATTAACTTTACCTAATTGTACTTCAGAAAGCTTTTAAAAATTGTGAGGTTTTGGAACACCTTGCAAGTTGGAAGCATGAGAGCAAAGAAATTAAAAGGGATGTTGGAAAGCTTGCAAGAAGACACGTCATGTAAGATCAAATTCAGAGAGGAAGTTTTTTACAGTGTCTGGCTGTTGTGGAGAGGTGCGGGTGCTGCCTCATTTGTGTGGGTTGAAGAGATTTCAAGTTCTAAAGACAAACGTATGTAACTACAGATGTTAAAAGATGCCAGTTCACCATTGGATTAATTTAGTGAATTAGGATTTTTACGTGGTGAAACTTTTACCTAAGCTTTGATTTTTTCTTTATATCTGTGAGCATCTCTGGTCAGAAGAGCACTCATTGTTTGGGGGGACTGATTCTATAGAACTCTTGCAGGAATGAAACAGAGGTAATTTCCCAACTGTTGTTCAGTCAGAATTCTGTGTCCTTAATGGTTCATATCACTGATGGATTCAAGAACCAGTTGATGGCACCCATCAGCTTCATATGACTTAACCCTTCTGTAATAGCTGTCAGCAACCACGCTTACTCTGAGGGTGAAAAGGAGCACAGCTGGATAGAACTAGTTGGAACAATTTAAAAAAATCTGGGAAGATGCTAAGAGTTCTTGGAAAAAATAACACAGGAATCAGGAAATCTGTATTGCAGTCAGTGAACACAGTATACAGAAGCAGCAGAATGGAAAAACCTGTAATTACTTCACTCTAAAAACTTGATGGTACATCTTTCTAAAAGGAGCTTTTGCTTTTCAACTCCCCAATAAAAGTAACTGGCTGGGAGATTTATATAACTTTCACTAATACTGCTCTCTGAACCTGGAAAGCAAACTCAGTGGAATGAGTAGCTCTGGCTGAACACTTCTGAGAATCTGTTTCTGGAAAACATATGTTTTCTCCAGTATCAAAGTACAGTGTTTTTATTTTGTAGGGAAGTTGATATGGGGTGTGAAAACGTTGAGGAGGTGACAATGAAATTCAAGTGTATAACTAAATTTTATCTTATGCCTAAATATTAAATATATACATGATCTTAAGACTACAATATTCTGTTTAGATCATTGTAATGTTAAAAATACTACTCCGTTTGGGGAAGTCTTTCTGTATTCCGTTGAAACAGACAAAAATGTCTATTTTTAAATAAATTGCTCTAAATAGGAAAAGAACTAGTCTGTAATTTGGTCAATTTAATTTTATAGTTTAAGATATGTAGAATTAATAGCTAATTTGAAAGATCATGGTAATTTGAAAATATAGTCAACTTAGAAGTACAGTTTTAGATACATATTGCTGGATTGCTTTGCATATTCTAGTGACAGTATAAATAATATTGAAGTTTCTAATGCTTCACAAGTAGTCTATTTTTAATGAAGTAAAATTTCAGCTGGAAGATAGCCATTAACTTTAGGTTACTATATTTTTAAATGTTTACTTACTTTAAAGGACTGTTTTAAAAATTTAAAGCAACATATTTTGGGGGAAATTTGTATGTCAAATGCTTACTTATGATTCTTTGTTTCTCTGTTTATTTTTAAGACGAGCAAAAATCAAATTAAAGTAGATCTTGTAGATGAGAATTTTACAGAATTAAGAGGAGAAATAGCAGGACCTCCGGACACACCATATGAAGGCAAGTAAAGTTTTTGTGTATGAAATCATTGTACACTTGAAGTCATGTGTCTTGAGATGGTTTGTTTGCAAACTAATTACAGCATAAAATGTAGAGGTACATGTTTTAAAATAGTCTGATTTTTTTTTTTTTTTAATACAGATTTTAAGCTTAAAAAACTATTTCAGGTCAGCTTCCATGTTGCCTGAAGAGATCTGTTCTACAGTAGGATAGACTATCCCATATCAAGATTAATTTACAAATATAAGCCGTGTGGTTTAATTGGTATAATTCTGACTTCTAGTTGTTTGTTTACTGTCTCGACAGTTTAAGCTCCTTAACCATTAAGCATCAAGAAACTGAGCTTATCGCTGAACATGTATTTCTGTGATCTAGAGTGGTGATATTCATAAATGTTGCATTTCTCCTATCTCAAGCAGAGATGCTGTTGCAAGTTAAATCTGGGATTAATCTTGGGCATCCATGTGTCCCAATACTTAATTTGTACTGACGTGAGGGACTCTGTAGTAGAACTTCATATCTTTAGAGCTGTTCAAAAATTATACCTTACTGACTTTCTAGTTTATTAAAGCTGGTATCCGTAATTATGCATCTCTTACAGTCTGGTAAAAGCAAAGTAACTTCCATAAAGAAGCTTTAACAGAGACTAGTACAGCATGCTTCTTCAGAGATACAAAATTACTCAGTAGTGCTAGTACTTGTAAACTTTGTATATAATATATATGGAACTGGCAGGTACACCTTCTATTTAATGTTCTTTCATGATAAGTAAGGATTTTTAATCTATTTTTTAAATTTTTGTATAGTTTTAAATCATTGTTTTACTTGAATTTCCCATGCCAGGTAGCTACTTTGATTTGAATTTTTACTTTCAATAAAAAAGTATCAAGGAGTGTTACAGGCAAATAAATTGTTTTGTTGGAATATTAAATAATTTTGCAAGCTTTTCAGTTGCTCTAGTTGCTCTGTGCCTTTGAGCTAAGAGTGGGACTTTAGTATTCCCCTGAGACTGGACATATGCCATTTGCCATTCTTTTGAAAAAAATAAACTCTCATCAGGTGGGGAAAATACCTGAAAATTGTTTTGTAGGTATAGAAGTATATGCACTCTAAAGCATTCCATGTGAAAATCTGGTTGTCATATCTTCCCTAACGGAGGACATCCCTTGTGATTTGCTTTTCTGGACTAGAGGCTGGTACAACAGCATTGGACTTGAGAGCAGGGAGAGTCTCCCCTCCTGTTATCTTTGGGGCCCAGGACAGAAAAAGAATGAGGAAATAGCCTAACAGCTGTTGACATGGAAGAATATTAGGCAGGGGTAGATGTCAGAAGCTGACAAGAAGGGAAGTTAGTCTGGAAGAAAGCAAGTAGAAAATAGAAGCAGCTGTAATAGTCAGGGTGCTGCCCTGCAGAACTTTATTTCCAGAGTTCCTCAGCAGTCTAGTAAATAATGGTGGTTGTCCCCTCTCCCTCCCTTCCCCCATGTATCTGCATCTCATCAGCTGCTGATGTATAGTTGACAGAAGATAATGTCTGGAAGCAATTTATTCTGGTTGTAATACGTGCCTTCAGTTTAAGGAGAACTGCTCTGTTCACCTGAAATACAGACTTGTGCTAGTGATCTATTTGGAAGTGAATAATTCTATTTAGAATTTAGTGTAATCGTTATTTTGCAATAGTGTAGTTTGTCTTGTAAATTCAAGACGTATTGTAATAATTTAACATCTATATATAAGCAGCTGGATACTAGGAAGCATCTGAATGGTGGTAGAAGGGTGTTGGTTTTGGTGTTTGTTTTCCATCCAGAGAGAATTAAACCTTCTTGGGTGAGTTGGTTTGTCAGTTTGCCATTTTTTTCCCCCCTTGGTCAGTATTACCTCAGCTTATAAAAAGGGCCTTTTTGGAGAATGTATTGAGAGTTACTTGAAATTAAAGATGTATTCATATGTCACAAAAGTTCAAAACTGTATAGCAGGTTATGACAAGAGTAAGAAAAGATTGAAATGTCTGTCTGCAGAACTGGGTTCTGTGTGATGCTGCATGCTTCAGGTAGACTAGAATTTCAAAAGCTGAGCAGTGTCTGCTCACATATTCAGTATATCGTGCTAGTGAAAAACAGCAGTATGTTTAGTGCAGAATTTGTTGATGTGAAATGCATGCATACTTACATACCTTTGAGTACATTTAATTATGAGGATATAGTAAATACGCCTTTTGGGGGGCTAAATTTATTTTTTATTCTGATTATGGCAGGGATCTCATGGAAGAGTAATGTGATTGTATGCTTACTTTAATCTAGAAGGCATATACACCGAGGAGCAAAATGAGAGTTACTGCCAGCCCAATTTCTGGTGTTTCCTGACATTTGAATAATTTGCTTTGGAATGTTAATATTTCTGTAATATAGTTATATGCATTTATTCCCTTACGTAATTATGAAGGGTGTGCCAGTGTGTGTTGTCTGCATTTTATGACTATTGCAGTAATGCATGCTGCATTATTACTGACTATGTTTTGTCATCTATAATCTGAACAGTGACACAGCAAGAAGTGCTTTATGAAGAAGAACTTATTAATGCAGTAGTTCTGGTCAGACAGTCCCTGTGATACAGGAGAGAATTCTAGAACCATTGTGAAGTGAAAGAACAGTTGTTGACCATAGCTGGTGAGGTATCTGAAACCAAACTGCTGCTGCAAAATTTTTTATAGGTGATGTTGGAACATTAGTTAAGAATGACTGAGAGGAAGAATGCCATCTCTTGGCAAAACTTACAGCTTTTTTTTTTCTTTTAGTAGTGTCAACTGATATTGATCAATTATCAGAATATTGCAAGACACAACTTTAATTGAAACACGTTTACGTCCCATGTTAAAACGTGTTTGGAGAGAGGACTTTTGAGAGACTCAGTTAATGGCTGCTGCTTTTTACTTGATTCAAGAACTTTTCAGGAGATAGGCTGGGGTTTTTTGGGTTTGGGTTTTTTCGGGGTTGTTTTTTTAAAGCCTGTGTAATATTGGTGTTAATTCCAAGCAAAGCTTGCATGGGAGCCACAGTAACTGCAAAATTTATAATAGGATATTTCTTCAAGGGAAATAGCTAAAATTTGCTCTAACTCTTGTGAGACCTGTTCCAGTAGGACTATAGAAGGAATATTATGCCATTACTGTTTAATTCAATTTCAAGCATTAAATAGCTACAAAATAGCCATACATATGCATACTCTTAAAAAAAATTGCAGAAATACTGACATGCAGAAGTTAATATATTAGTTATTTGCATTTTAAATGTAGTATTAAGAAAATTACAGATTTGTTTAGGTTATGTCTTTAAGCCTGTATTTTTAACCGCAAACTTCAGTGCAAAACAATACTATATAAATAATAGTACCAGCTCATCAGTCTCTGGTGAAAAATATTGGTGGCTGAATATCCTGCTAGGCAGAAGACTGTAATAGTTTGTGGTAAGCAGAAGAAATGGTAATACCTAAGGGTAGATTTCACATTAACTTACAAAATGGTGTGGCAGTAAAATCATAGAAGGACTGATGAATTTTTGTAATCCAGGCACAGTGTAGCTGTTTCGTTTCTTAAAAGCAGTTGCTGAATTATGCTTCACTTTAGAGAAAAGGAAAAAAAAACTTCCTTAAGGTCTCTTATTGATGTATGTGTCTTCAAAACTGTTTCTTCTGTGCTGTCCTGTAAGCAGACGAGCAATCAATTTAGACATTGACTATTAAAATTTTGGATTTATTGGCCTTTCTTATATAGTACTTTCTGTTAAAACTTCTTAGTTTAACTTAGTTAAAACTGTTACTGTAGTGTTAAGTGAGGAAAAAAAACAGCTGTAGACAATAGTGTAAAATACCAAACTGGTACTAACTAGTTTCAGGTGGAGTGTATTAGACTGAATTACATTTCAAAAGTGAGAGCTCTTAGTAGCTACTAATGTGCTTTTTGGCACAGATAAAAAGATGCCATATACTGCAACTGCTGAGAGGATTACTTTAAGGCTTTTTTCCCCTGTGTATCTTGCTGCCAGTATTGTAACTACTTGAGAGCTGGTTTTGTGTAGCGTGATTTGCAGAGTAAATCACTCTGGAAATCTCAAAGAAAGTAGATTGCAAATACTTTGGCTTTAATTCAAGAAAATGTATAAATTGTAACACAGTATACTGACAGAGGGAAAAGGTTTCTGAAAGAAGAGCAGCAGGTTGAAGAAAAAATTGCTAGTGAGGATAAATGCTTTCAGCTTTTATAAAAACTAAATGTCTAATTTGGTGTATATGTTTTTTTATACCCCGTTCTTTTTGTCATTGAACTGCTGCCTGGCAAATGACCTTCACTGGGCAGGCAGATACAGTTTGAGATTGCTCCAGAAGACATGAGTATTGGTAGTGAACTTGAATGTTAACAGAACTATAATGGAACTAGGATAGGGAATGATACTGTGACAAAGAGATAAAACTGAGAAATGTTTAAAACTGGGCAGTAGGAGGTGGTTCTGTCTGCCAAGCTCATATTATCCTTTATTGTAGGCTCTGATCCTTCATATTATATTAATTGTACTGGTGTGTCAAAGTGTTTGCAGAATTGAAACAGAAGTAACTACTTCAGGCAGTAATGTAGAACATAATAAAAATTACACTGGTGCCTCCTTTATTATTTTTTTCCCAAAGTGTGGGAGCTTTTCTTAAAGAGTTACTTGAATGTATTTGAATTCCAGAAAGTTTAAAATGAAATACAGGTAATTTCAATTGTGTAATTTGAAGAAAAGTTTTCATGAGGTATCAGAAAAGAGTAAAAATAATGTAATATCCCATGTTCAGCCTAAATATTCCTGTGGCCTTTTTTTTCATCTGTCTGGGAGATGTTTGGTTGATATTTTGGTATATTTTACTAAAATAAAGCATAGAAATTGTAAGATTGGGAATGAGAATATGCACATTAAATATACCTAAGAAGTATAGATACTGATTTGCATAAGCAAATACAGTTTTACTAACTGACTTTATATGCATTTATTTATGAAATAGATGAAATCTTAATGTATCTCCTAACTAATGCTTCTGGGTAAATTTGAATTACTTGAAAATCTGTCCACTTAGAAGTGTAAGCTTTAGTGTCATGAAAGACTAAGCTCGAGTAATGTTCTTTTGGTTTAATTTCCAACTTGTTCTTGTCTTTTGCAGGCGGAAGGTATCAGCTAGAGATAAAAATCCCAGAAACATATCCGTTTAATCCTCCTAAGGTACTGCAAACACACATTCTTGGATAATAGAATTTGACTAACAAGTTGGGTTTGAGTATTCTTATTTGCTTGTTTGCATGTGTAGTCTCTCTTTTATTTTTTTATTTTTTTATTTTATTTTTAGTTCTCTTCTAGACCAGGATTGGAACTGTTATCTTTAGGTAGAAATAAAGTAGGATGCAAAGCTGTATCCAATCAGAAGTATACTCTGATTGTTCCTAAAAGTACAAACTGGCAAATTCTGGGGAGGAGCTTGGGCCTTATTATTGACCCTAATGTAGTATCTTTTTGACAAGATAAATACAGTTTTCAGGTAGTTTTAAATGATGTTGAGAGTACAGCTGTCTTCCCTCCCCATCAGCATTGTCGAGGAAATGTCGTAATAGGTAGTTACTGGTTCTTTTAATTTCTTGGGCTCCATAAGTTATACTTAAAAGGTTCTTGAATCTAATCTACCAAGTTTCTAGTAATAATTAAATAGTGACATGTACAGTTGTGTGTCTCAAAGAACCAACAGAGAAATATAATAGTCTTACTGCAACTCTGTTGAAGGAATTGATAACGTGCACATGGATGAGGGATGAGAAATGGCTGTGATAAAGTCACTTGTATGTTTTTCACAACTTATTGGCCTTTTACCTTTACTGCTTCTTTCTAGAACTTCAGATTTGAGATTCCACTCTGAATAATGTTTTCTCCAGCCATGTGCAGCTGCAGCTGTACATTCCTGTGCCCTGATTTAGTCCACTCTTCAGTGGCTTACGAATCAGTAGATGCCCGAGTTGTCTGACTCAACTTCTTGATCGGTTTTCTGTTTGTCTGAAAGATGTCTTTGAAACAAGAACATGACCTAGATCCTTACTATTTTCACCCTGATATGTAATACTTGGAAGGAACTGGAGAAGAGGAGGAAGAGAGAGGTGCCTGTAGCTCATAGGTTGTTTGAATTACTTCCTTGAGGCTAGAGCAAAAGACACAGAAAATCTTAGTGAAATGTCTGTTGGTCTCCGTTCTTTAATCTGCACATATTCTGGTGGGAGCTAAAATAAGGAGAGCTGAAACAGGTTGCAGACACTGAAAGATGAGTCTGTATACCATGATTTAGTTGCTGCTTTAGGGCTTGGTGGTCTCCATTTCCAGAGTTCATAGGCAGCTATTAGAAACTCACTACACTGTAGCATAGTACTGCTTATTTAGGAGTCTTGAACTGGAAGCCTTTTTGCTTGTATCTGGCCCTGCCTTTCATCTGAAAGATTTCTTTAGCTTGTTCAGTATGTGCTTTGACAGCCATTGTTAGCAGTCATTCACTGTGAGAAATTATCTAGTATTTACATCGCTTTTTACATTTTCCAAGTGACTTTACAGAGTTGAGGTAGTTAATAAGTGCCTCAGCTGACATGAGAACTTACTTTTGTCCTGGAAAGCAGAACTGTTCCGGTCTTGCCTATTTAGACACCAGGATTGGACTGATTTTATTATAGTCCTGTATGTACAGTCTTTCACTGTGGTGCCTGACAGATAATGTGTTCTCTTCACTGATTTGCTTGCAGGTCAGGGGCAAAAGTTGAAAGATCTGTGCTATACATAAAATGTTTTTCAGGAGTTCTGGGTGAGGAGGAGATGAGAAACAGACAGGTCAAAATCACTAGAAGACAGCTGAAGTGCAGCCTGAAATCAGGGGTTTGAAGAAAATGAAGGGGGAATTTCCAAAGGCATGTATGTCCTTTCTGAGGACAGCTTTGGTCTCAAAGACCTAAAAGAAAAAATGCTGCTTTTACATTTCTCAGTATCTTAAAAAAACCCAGAAAACCCGAACTACCAAAACCTGATTTTAGTAATGCTTTGTGAGCGTGAATACACTTTAGTGTAAAAATACAGACATGATCAATGAATGAACGCTGGGACTAGATCCTTTCAATAGCAAAGAAAATAATAGTAATTTAGTCAAGTTTTGGGTTGGTGAACAGCTTTCTGCATATAGGGTAATGAGACAGGATGGCTATAGAAGTAGTTCTTTACATCCACCAAAGAAATTTTTGTAATGCTTCTGTAGCCAACCATTTAGCTCAACAGTGAGTGATATCGAATTCCTATGTTAAGAGTTCAGGACTTCGTTTCACTTTGTGAAAGCTAGAAAGCTCACTTTTAATAATCTTAGAAGTTTCAGGTCTGTATTTGACCATCTGCTTGTCAAAACACTTGTACTGCTGGAGGATATTTCTAACTAGCTTTGTGTGATGCAGGGATGTGAACACATGACATGTGAGAAAGCATTTAGGGATGAGTTTGGGGAGCTGGAATAAGCAATTGTCTGTTTTGAGTAAGGCAAGGCTCTAACAAACAGCCTTACAAACTTCAAGCCTCCTGAAATAAGCAGTATCACATCTTAATTCCATTTTTAGTATTACATTTTCTAAATTAGTATTTCTTCATAATATTATTTAAAATGGTGGATTTAAAATATTTACTTAGTATACTGCATTTAATTACTGTTTTTGTTTTTAAGAATTGTCTTGTTTTTTAGGTGCGGTTTATCACCAAAATATGGCATCCTAATATTAGCTCAGTCACTGGGGCCATTTGTTTGGATATTCTGAAAGATCAATGGTAAGATTCCATGTGGGTTTAAATGTGCAAAATCAAGTATACTGGTGTCCTGGATCAAAGGCAACAGCTCACCTTGCTTTTCACTTTGTTCTTATAATTTGAGATGTCCTTAAATCACACATTTTGGTTTAGTATTCTGAGCTGCAAATATTCAGATGAAATGCTTGGGTGATAATTTTGGAAAGCACTAAGTATATATTATATACACAGAGAGCTCTTCCAAAAATTTTTGCACTAGGATGAGCATTTAATTGTTGACATTCTGAGTGGTTTTGTATGAGTTAATTTTTTATTTTAGTTCTTTTCTGTTAGCAAATACTACCTATTTGTTAGTAGTTATTTCGTTTGATCAGTTAATGTTACTGCAGAAGTTTTAATAGCCAGAATCCCTGGAATAGACTTGTGTCCAAACTAACAGCTGCACTCATTGTTCATTTGTTTTTCAAAGTAATTGATTTCATGTGGTTTGAAGATTGTGTACAACAGTTGTATGATAGACATGATACCTAATACAGATGATTATTTTCCTCCATGTCTGCCCCAAAAGAATAGGGCTGTAATTCCCCAGCAGATCATACCAGTACCTAATCCATACAAACTTCAAATACTTGTAAAGTCAGCAACTTTGTCAAGAGTGCTGTTGGCCCAGCAGACATCAGTCGGGTTTGAAACAGAAACTTCAGAGGAGAATGCTGAACTCTTGAGGTCTTGCAGGTGACACATCTGATGTGTCCAAAATATTTTGTGGACATACAAGATTATAGAAATCATCTTGCACACGATAATGTAAATTACTGAAATGAAATGATAATAAGTTGTTGTCTTTCTAACTTGTGGAATGGCATATTTTTTCTTACCATCTTAGAACACTTGATGTTCTTTCAGGCAATAGAATCTTTCAGTATGCATGCCATGGTAGCTGGTATAGTTTTACTTATCAGTAAAGCCGGTGCACTTTTGTACCTGCATCTTAGTGTTCATACCACCCTCCAGTTTTACTGGAGATTAATGGCTCTTTAACTGTCCAAGTACAGTCTCCTGAGAGGTCGCACTCTGAAGCAGATTAGTGAATTGGCATGAGGTTGTCTATAAGTATCAAAAGGCAACAAAGACCTAAAAAAATCATGAGCTTTTACTTAATTTATGTACTTTTAGGGTTTTTAGTCAAAACGTTTAGTATTTGAGAAGGAAGGACAGGAGAGAAGGGTTGACCTGTGTTCTTGTAATCTTTGAGTTTTGTCTAACACAGATAATTTGATCTGTGTCTTACTTCTGTTATTTCTGCTTGATGAAAAAAACCCAAACATTAGTATCTTCCTTCACCAAGATGTATACGAAATAGGAGTATTGAAATTTGACTTCTGTATATTTAAACCAGCTCACCCAAGAAGCACCAGTATTATGCCAGTTGTATAGTTTTCAAGTCTTCCTTTGAAACACTGTCTTCATTTGGAAGCACTAAGGAGAGAATTTCACAGAACCTGGTGGTGATGGGGGGAGATTTCCTATATACTATTAATTCCTCTTCAATGATTCTTAATGTAGTGTGATCCCTTCATTTTCTAATGGTGCTATTTGTAAGTTTTGTTTCTTTTCAAATCATAAAATGGTAAATGAAAATGACTTGAGCATCGTTGAAGTGCTTGTCAAAGCCTCTGATCCTTTGATATGAACAAACTTATAGCTGCCTCCAGTGCTTACTTTGAAGCATTTCTGTATTGTGATAGATAAGACTGTTTTCTTCCTGAGTAGCTTCCTAAAACTCACTAAGCGATATGAATGGATAATATTGTTTAAATAAGTTGTTTATTGTTCTTCAATATATGCGGCTTTAGTTAATTAAGAAATGCCCGAATCACAGAACGGTTTGGTTTGGAAGAGACCTTAAAGATCATCTAGTTCCAACCCCCCTGCCATGGAGAGGTACACCTTCCACTAGACCAGGTTAAATCTGAAGTGGCTTCATAATACGTGTGCACACAGACAAGAAGTATATACAAAGTTATACTTAAGAAAAACTACTCTTGAGTTCAGTGAAATACTTGCAGATGCCTTTGGATCTTCTCAGTGGGCAAAGGATTAAGCTTTGAGGAATGGTGAGGGTATTAGCCCAGACTGCATTGGCTTTTCATGGCAGTCCTGAGAGTCTCATAAACTTGAGAGCTCACTGGCTCTGAGCGTCATCCCACTCAAGGAAATGCTCATCACAGCCTGCTGTGGTCCAGGAGAGCTCAAGGGGTCTCAGTACCACTATTCATAGATAGGGTCACAAGATGACTGACTTAAATCATTGGTAAATTTTCATCCTGGCTACAAGGATGAGTTCGTAGTTACTGGAGTATTCTTTGAAAAGTCCAGCAACAAAAATACTATTCCACTTGGCCTGTTGTTCAGACATAAGAAGGAAGTCTCAAGGCTATTCTTTGGAAAACAGGGGCTTGTTAGACAACAGAAGTTCTGGGAGCAGACAGTGTTTTTGATAAGCTCAAGGGAACCTAATTGTCCAGGTGCCATTAATCCAGGCCGAGGCCTAACAAGGGTTTCTGAGACCATAGTTGGCCTAAGGAGGGAGCCAGGGGGAGGATGTACCACCACACACCACCATATTTAAGTTTTCTGCATGTCTAGGTTGAAAATTGGTTTGAACAATATAGCTTCATTAGAAAACAAACAAAAAATAAGCTACACCCCCTTACCCCCACCCCCCAAGATTAATAATTTAATCTTTTAGTTATTTCACCAGGCATTCAAAGGTAAATTGGACAAATGCAATTCTGAAATACTCTTGTGGAAGTATTCTAGAAAATATATTTAGTTCCACGATCCCTCTTGTCAAATCTTTTATGAACAAGATCTGTTTTTGAAGTGCCACTTCATTGACTTTTGTAATGCTTTTAATTGAATAATACTCCTCTTGTTGCTGTGTTTTACTATAAGTCTCAAATTTCACTGCATATCTATTTTTCAGTGAGGTCTGAGAATTAAAGGACTGAAAAAGTTTGGCCTGTGGGCCTTAGCAGGATTTCTGAAAGAATTAATAAGCTGATAAAATACTCATTTATAGATGGTAGATACTAATACTACTAAAAGATTTTAATGTGTTTGTGTAGTTTTAAAAAGTCTCTTCCCTACTCTCCCATCCTCTGATAATGATTTTCTGTTCTAATGAACATAGTTGAGATGATACTGTGCATATTGGCAGGAGGTTTTATCACTTTGCAAAGTAATGTCTTTAAATTATTTTTAATGAGTTTAATGAAATTCTTTCTCCACATTGCATGCTTGATGCTGAAATTCTTTGTAGCTGTGGTTTTTCATCATGTTTAGATTTTTAAGTACCTGTTAGGCCAGTTTGTTTGCAAAGCAACTACTGTTTGCTGGTAGAATTAAAATAGGGGTATGATTTTGTAAAAGGAATACTGTTTATGCTTATCTGACATAATTTTCGTTATGTGGTTTCAGTTACTATGGCCTGTATTTATCTTCCAGGCTAGTACTCTGTCTCAAAGCTTTAATCTTAAATATACAACATATCTAATACAGTTCATTGAAACCTGAGAACTAAATTACTTGAAAGCTGTTCTGCATAAATCCCTTGGGCAGAGATTATGAAGCGATTGTGTCGTGGCTGCATATATGGCTACAAAAAAACCTCTTGGCATTTGTGGTTTTGACAGTCAGTAATGAATAATAAGAATATTTTTGTCACAGTGACTCTACTGGAGGATTCATGCTTCAGTTTTAGTTGGGATGCAGAAATCATTATAAGAGATAATACAATTTTAATAGATAAATAAGCAGCAGCCAGTTGTAATCATCTTCCTGGGCACCCAGAACTGCTGGGTTTTGTTCAGGGTGTTTGAGGAGCACTGAAGCTTCGTAAAGCTTTGAGAAAAATGCAGAGAATATTAACATGGTTTGAGGGAACCCTTCAGCAAGCAGGCTGTCTTTCCCCTCTGTGCTATGTCAAAGCTATTCTATTACTCTTTTTAAAATTTTCTCTGATGGTGCCCGGTCATGTATTTGTCCTGTAAATATGCAACAGGCTTCCACTCAAAGGCCTTATTAATTTCCTTCCAGATTCCATAAGCCATTGGTACAAGGTCCCAGAGATTTTCTCTTGGATTAACAAGCTTATTTATTTCACAAATGGAACAAATATTGCAGATTATTTAGAAAAAAACATTCCTGTAGCCATGTTGGGCTGACAGAGTGGAGTAGCAATCTGCTGGCTGCCAGCTGTTCCTGGCATTCTGCCTGGGTTACCTCTTGGAGTAATGAGAGAGATTGTTTCCTAGAGAGGAATGTGAAGAACATAAGTAAAAACTTCCTAAATGGAGAATTACTTCACCTTTAAAAATGAAGAATAAAACCTGGCAGTGTTTTGTAATCCTCTTAGGACTCTCACAGCCCATTGAAAGGTAAAAGAGATTTCTTTCCTCGGGCATGCTGGGCACAGCTGGCTTGCTGTGCCTTTTAATGTTAACACTATAGTCACCCAAACTAGGGGTGCTCTTTTCTAATGGAAATGCCCTAAGATACTATCTAAAAAAAGAGGAGAAAAATGTAAGTGAACAAAATATATATCAGCTCTCTTTGTTCTGATTCAATCCAAATTTTCCTTGTGGTTTAGCAAATGCAATGCCAATAGAAGGCCAAGCTTTTGGGTTGGATGTCCAGAGTGGAGGCTTTTAGTTTCAAGTTCTCTGAGGGACAGTGCCCTTGTACGGAGCTCTCTGCAGCTCACTGGTGCATAATAGTGGCCTACTCCCATTTTACAGATGGCAAACCTGCAAGCTTGCAGGATAGCTAAGCAACATTTTGGGATGGGAATGGGAGTCAAGGGTTATTGTAAGCTTTAGGAGCAAGCAGGATCCAGTAATGTCATGGGACAAAGGCAAATAGGAAATTTTACTTGTAAAACTCATTATACAAACTGGCTGCTTGTTACTGGTGATTGGTCAGGTTTCCATTGAAGTAGTATACCCACTTAGAGAGTTGTTGTACAGGAAAGATGGGAACCATAGAAAAAACCCAGAGTGAAGTAATAAGAATGATTGTCCAAGCAAATACAATGTACAGTGAAAGATTGGAAAGCCATCTCAGTGTGCAGAATATCACTCATGGTGAAAAACTGAAGTAAATTTTCCAGAAGCTTTCTGAGGCTTCAGTTAAGAACAGATCAGACAGAAGGCTGTCAGGAGCGGTACAAAACCTTGCCTTTGGCAAGGAGGAGAGAAAAATGTAAAATACAACCATGCAGCTCACTTGAGTTACCAAAGAGAATTGCTTGAACTTCATGAGCTGTTGTACATAAATCCACACCTAGATGTAAACTTCAAATGTAAGAAGAGTTGGAAATACCTAGTTTTTTCAGGGTTCTATTCTGGATCAATAAACCTTCAAGGTGCACTGGAAAATTCAGAAAACCTGTCTTTGCACTGGAAATTTGTTTAAAGGAAAATACAGGTTTGTTTTGGTTTTTTTTTCCCCCTTGCCCTGGACATTCTTCTCTCACTTATGAAGATGTTGGGGAGGGGTTGTGTTATGTGTGTGTTGGGATTTTTAGGTTTGTGGCACTATCAGTATATATTTTTTTTCAGAAGTGATGATTGGAATTGTTTTTGCTTTTTGCTGATGAGGAACACGTCCTGCCCTACTGGTATCTGTAAATATAATTCAAGGCAGTCATCTCCATTCACTGTATTCTCCCAAAAGAAGGAAACGGAAAGAAAAAAGAGCTTTTAAATTCATGGGAAATCAGAATCTATTTTTAGCTGTCCCTTCAGTTTCTTCTGTGAATCTTAATATACATCTGAAAAAGTTAAGAGTAAGCTATGTAGAAAATAACAAGCCTTTTTTACTTTCTTTGATCAGGAAAGCTAATTGGTGTTCTAAATGTAGAAGATTTTAGATGGCTGTACGATAGTTACACAAAATATGTCTGTTTTTCTTCATTAACCACAAACTTTTAATTTCTTCTTTTTTAAATACAAACAGCAACTGAAGCTGTAATGGATTTTCTTTTATGATTTAAGGATACTTCTTTCAGTGTTTGTGTCCAATAAAGACTGTCTTACTATGCATGAGATGGGAAAGCTGTTTTGAGACATGAGACTTGAAAATAAGTTGTAAGCTACGTTTTTAAACCTTTTTACAAATGTAGCTAAACCAATCGTGTCTGAAACTTACTATTTCAGAGTTTAAATTCTCTGATCATATAGCCATCTGTGTATCTAAATGGATAAGTTGTTGCTTTTTATTGTTATTTTGAAATTGGAATGTGAGAAGTTCAAGTGCCAGTATGCTTTGTATAAAAATCTACAAATATAACAGATGAACAGGGATTGAAAGGACCTGGCAGTCTTGAAAGCCAGAGACAGTTGGAGACAGCTGGAGACAGCTGGTGTCCATGGCACCTTTGGTTCTTAGTGATGCCCCCTGCTCCCCAAAGTATATTTTACACTCCTAAAAGGTACAGTGTAAGTGGAAGTAAATTGCATGTAAAAGTGGCACAAGAGGCTGCGATCCTTTTTATGTCATTTTCTCTACATTTTCAGATGTCTCTAAAGTAGAAAGATTTCTGCAAAGGAAAGGGCAGAACAGCTTTTATTTGGAGAAAGTAACTATAACATTAGTTATGGTTGACAGATGTGTCATGTGAAGTCTGTCTTTAAAACTAGAGTAACTAATATAATAAAATTACTAAAAATAATTTAATTATTTATTAATAAATGAATATTATAATTAAATTACCTAAAATAATTTAATTAATAAAATTACTTGGGAAAAAAGACTTTAGGTTTTATAGTGGGTGTGGTAGATGTGATAGTACCTGAAATTCACTGCATAAAAATAAAAATTACTAAATCCATTTGAGCATAGTAAGGCCTGAAAGACTTAGTATTCCATGACATCTGAATGCTGGAATAGTAAATATGTTGCATTACGTTAATGTAATAATAGCAGATGAGACTGTGAATAAAGTCATCAATGTGTACATGAAAAAGGTTAATTTCAAGATGGTATAAATCAGTAGAGATTACAAGCCCAAGGAAATTACAAGAGCAAAATAGCCTTAGGTACATGTAAAGAAAAGAAAATTACTAAGGAATAGATTTGGAAGAGGAGAATTTTGTGTTGTGATGGTTTTGTGGTTTGTCAGAACTCAGATTTAAAAGCGTAAGGGTTTTCTTTAAGTCTACAAAGTTCAGCTTAAGGGACTTCAAGCTGGTGTGGGAGTTGGAATGAGACACTACGTGCTAATTAAAATCTCTTGTCATTTGGGATGTTTCTTGCTTGCATTTTGATGTAGAACACTGCACTGCGAAAACTCAGCAATAATTATCAAGCTAAAAAATAAGTTACTGAGAAAAATCTTCTAGAATTAGAAATAATTAGGGGAGAATGGCATGTTTGAATGGTTAGTGACATATCAAGAAAGCTGTGAATGTAAGCATCTAGGAACATAATATTTGGGTGCCACAAATGTACCTCTGACATTTTACCAGCATGTCTTCTCTGTTTATGTGTATACACTGCTAGAGTACCTTAATGCAGTGACTCAGTACTGAAAAGACATAAATTTCCAAAACCTAAGCCTGGAAATGGACTTGCACACTGTTTCCTTTGTTGCTGGACCATCAGGTTAAACTGTTCCCCACCTATTCTAACTGTTCCCCACCTATTCTAACAAACTCTTTGCATTTATTTGCAACCTTGTGAAAACAAGAAACTGTTTTCTGTTGATAGAAAATTGAGGCTTGTTTGTAGGCAATTGGGTGCCTGTGTTTCACAACTTTCCTCTGGCATTCATGTGTCATAATCACTTTGTTCAAATCTAAAATGTCACATTTTCCCACTCACCTTGCTACTAGTTCTTAAGCAGAGTAAACAGATTTGTGTATTGGTTTGAAAGTCTGTGCCATTGCCACAATGATTTAAGAGTCTAGTTAACTCTTCTAATCAGAAATACTCAACTTTCACGGAGTCTGTGGGGTTCGTACGTGGTTTCCAGTGTATGCCAACTGAAATGGTAGATCAGAGGTTTTATTCATGATTAAAATCTAATAAAACTGTCTGTTACAACTTTCCAGACTTCCGGTGTGTAATAATTTCATACAGTTAGTTTTGAGGGTTTATTGACTTCTCTGAGCATACTGGGTTTTCTCTTACTAAATTATTGAAGTGTCTTATTAAGTGTCATTTTCTAAATACACTTTGAAATCAAGATAAATGATAAGAACCTAAAACCTTAGAAGTTCCAACTCTGGAACTGTGCTACCTTCAACAGGGTTCTTTCACAGGGGCAAAGAGTGACTTTGTAGGACCATTGTGACTACAGAATGTTCTCCTGCTGCTGACAGTTGTGTCAGGTTGTAGTGAGAGGAAGCCAAGGAAGTATTTTGATCGCACGTTCTATAATTAGCCTAACCTTTTTATTATTGTACTAGTAATTAACTATGTAAATGGTTCAATTTTATTGAAAAATGTCATATTAAAATTGGTGCAAGGAGATATAATGTATAGAATTCCTTACCTGTTACGTGTATTTAAAATGTAGGTCACTGCTCCTGCACGAAGAGTGCCGGCAGAGGGAGCATCCCCGGGCTGCCGGCCCCGCCCCGCCCCGCACCGGGACGAGGTGCTGCTACCGGCAGTGAGGGAGAATGGCATAAGCTGTTCTGGCATTGGTTTTTGTGGGGATTTTTTTCCCTAGATTAAGCGAATTGCATTAAATCAGCATAGTGAAATGTGTAGGTCAAGGTACTTTGCAAAAACTTCAGAAAGCATTGTTGATAGGAAAGTCCATGTATAAAACCTTATTTAAATATTTATACAGAACAGTATTTCAATAACTATAAGCTGCAGCAGTTTAAAATTATGTTTCTTGGACTTGCAATCTGTACATGAACTCATATTTTCTACCATAGTAGTACAGCCACAAGGGTGAATACAGACATGGGATATGGTAAAGGATTTTTTAAATTTTCAATTTTAGGGCAGCAGCAATGACTCTAAGAACAGTGTTATTATCGCTGCAAGCATTGTTGGCAGCTGCAGAACCAGATGATCCACAAGATGCAGTAGTGGCAAACCAGGTAAGATACTAATTTGGCTGTGATTTTGTAACACTTCTGTAATCTTTGCTGACTCAGGTTAGGTCCCAAGACTTACAGGAGATAAAAGATTTTAAACAATTTATCATAAAATTGCATATAGTAAATGTGAGTTGCTACAGTGTTTTGTGCTCTTTTTGAATTCTAGAGTGAGTATTAGTTACTCTACAGTGTCAGGAGGTTTTGTCCTTTATTTATATCACCTTGTGAGAAATATCAGGAGATAACAGCATAGTAAAATGAATTCCACTATACCTTGGCTTTTAAAATCTAAGGCTTCCAGTATAAGAAAAGCAATATGCTATTGGTTTAAAGTGAGTTTTAACTTGGTGGTGTTAGTTGGATTTGGCATGGTGTGAAGATCCTCTTCTGGATTAATATGAATGTTGTTGAGCATTGTATTTGTTTAATGTCAAAGTATTATGAGTAATGACTTGTTGATAACTGTTTTAATCACTTATTGAATTGCTATCAGTAAAATTTTATAATCAACAAGGTTTGTTACCTTTCAGACATTAGTGATAATTTTTAATACCAGTAAATAAATGTCAGTGGGATCTTAGGCCATACCAGGACTGCTATGATTCTGTTTAAATTGTTGATGAAGGATAGAAACAGTCATTCCTCTGGCAATTCTTAACGAAGTCCAAGTATGTGTGTGTTTTCCTATTTACTCTGGGGAGAGAGAGAGCCTGGCTTCCCCCCTCACTGGCAGTCAGGGTGTATTTCAGTAACAGAAGAACAAAGCAAGTTGATGCTGGAAGAACCTTCTATCTCACCTGTATCTTCTGTAAGTCAGAACCTTCCAGGAAAGGGTGACAAGATGTGCACTCCTTCCCTCTAAAAGTCAGTGTAGGATGATAGATAAGTGTTTTTCAGACCGGTCAGGATTCGGGGGAAACATGGAGATTACAGGTAGCCCAGTGCACTGTTGGGTGTGTGAGAGCTGTTTGCTACCACTGTACTCAGTAAGTACAGAAGGCTTGCTTGTGGGATTCGGCAGTAAGGCTGCCCTGAATAAATGTCCCTGAATAGTTCTGTCAGGCTGAATTGCTCTGCCCAGGGAGAAGTGTTGCAAAGGCCAAAAAGGCCACCAGGCATGTCCCTGCACTGGTTTTTTTTTTCCGGATGTATGCACTTGCTGTCACACTCCCTCTTCATTAAGAAAACCACTATATCATTTTTTACAAAGAACAAAAATAGTGTTTCCTATTCTGGCTCTGATGGTAGAATTTTGTGGGGGAATCATAACAGTAGAAGCTTTTGAGCTAGTAAGAGTTTTTTCTCAGGCAAAAAACTTCATGAAACTTTCTAGATTCCAAAGAGCATTTTCCAGGCTGCCCCTCAGGTGCTTGTGGGGGTGTGTCCCATGGGACTGTGGCATAGTTGATGTGGGGAGGATTCAGTTTACCCTGTTTCCTGCAAATACCTGCATGAAAACTATACTGGGCTTTGGCCTTGAGTTACAGGCCAGCTGTAAGTAGGAAGTGATTATAATGGTTTTGAGAGATGTGTTGGTAAACACCTGCTTCCTTCACGTGTTTATTTGGTGTTGGAGTCTCTTTTACTTTGTTTAGGGTTGGTTGTGTTTTCCAAAACAAAAATTCACAAGGAATTAATTATTCTCCACACTTGCACTATTTTACTAAACTGTGTGTTGTCCAGGTAAATGGCAGTGTCGTGCAGGCTCTTGAGCTGAATCCCAGGGAGAACTCCTGTTTGAGTAAGAGCAGTATTTTCAGACACCAGCTGTCTGGTGTATTAGTTTCTGTGGTTGCTGGGTTTTTTTCAGTACAGCAACATGAACTGCCTCAGATTCCTGGTACGGAAACATCAGCGAAAGTTGCCTTTAGGCTTTTCTCAATTCAGTGAGAAACTGGATTATTTACAGATACCCAAGTAAAGGAATTCTATTAATAGAACACTGAAACCTAGTTCTGAGTAAAATGCAATTATGACTAATCCTTTGCACTTCAGCTAGTTGCTTTCTAGGCTTGGCAGTGTTCTCAAAAATATTTTTAAAAAATTAATTGGGGGAAGACCTCTTAAGAGCAGAAGAAAATAGTACTTCAGGATGCTACTGGTGTTGAAGTTAATCTTTCCTCTTTTTTAGTCATTACACCAAAAGAAATTTATTCTAGACTGCTGGAATTTGTATTTATAACAGTGATTTATTTCCAACAATAGATTGCCTCTCATGTTGTTTTAGTGCCATTAATGCCACCAGATAGTAAATATACAAATTATGACATGTGGATCAGAATTAGAGGGAGGTGGGCAAGGCACACAGAGCAGTGTAGTTGGTGTGGGTTGTTGAAGGAGAGGCAAAATGAAATGTACAGCATTTTACTGTGCTTTATAGATTTAATTATTATTTTCATGTATGAATGAAATGTCTAAGAATGATAATCAGCCATGTTTCTGTCCTTATAATGTACCTAAATATTTGAAAAATATATTTGCTAATATCTTGTTTTATTAAAGTGATTTAAGGGAGGAAGGTTTTTTTTAAAGACAAAGAACTTGATATTGCATATGGAAGTTGTTAAAATAGGAAAATCATTTAACTTTTCTGAGTACAGTTTATGACAGATGACCCACTTTCTTGGCAGTTGAGTTCTTGGCACACGCTAAAAATTCTCTGCTATATGGTCTAGTCTGTTGCTTATTGGAAAACCAGTTAGTGATGAGATTGGTACAAAATAATATAGTTATATACTGTCATGATTTTTTTTCTGGTAAATAACAGCTTGCATGAAGAGTTGCAGCTCCCTAGCTTTTTGCACTTGCTCACCCATTTTTCAGCCCTTTTTCTGTCACCTGTGTGATCAAGATCCTCATTCTCAGGAAGAAGCCTGGTAGTAAAATGTTAGCCTGGACTGCCAAACTGCAGTCCTACTTGTAGTGCTTAAAACCATGTGTATTTTTTAGTGATTAGAGAAATGCAGTAGAGCAGTACACACTACCATGTTCAGGAGATGTTAACATAGGGATAGTTTGTTCTCTTTCACACTGAATATAAATTTTCAGCAGCTCTGCTAAATATAGCTCCTTTACTTTGATCGGTGCAATTAAGAGCAGTACCTGGTTGTACACATCAAATACCCATAGTGCATAATTTAACCTGAAGGCAAACTCATTATATCAAATACTTGCATAGGTTTACTCTCTGTAATCCTCACCTCTAAATTTACTTCAAAAATAGCAGCATAAGATATGTGGAAGATATGTAGGAAGAACGATGGATTGCTGTTTGCCATATTGTCTTGCTGTGTGGTTGGATTGCTGAATTGATTTAACTTTCCCCTTTTCCCCCTTCTCTCTTTTGTGTAGTACAAACAAAATCCAGAAATGTTTAAACAGACAGCTCGACTTTGGGCACATGTGTATGCTGGAGCACCAGTTTCTAGTCCAGAATACACCAAAAAAATAGAAAACCTTTGTGCTATGGGCTTTGATAGGGTAAGTATAAATAACTTGAAATATTTTTCAGTAAGGGCAGGGCAAGTATATGTGTATAAATACAAGAAGTCATCAGTATCATCAGAATCTACTAAAGTAGATTTGCTACTTCCGTGATGTTGTGTAGGTCTAATTATTCTATTTTGCTAATTATTTTTAAGAGTTGGAGTTTTAAAACACTACGTTACAGATAAATCTTGTGAGCTACCCCTGCCTTTTTGAAACAATTTTTCTATAAATTATTATTTGGTATTTAAGAAATGGTAAACTATTGTGTTTTGATTAATCTGTGAACTTTTCATTCCACTTCCTGGAGCTGCAGGTTCACACACTGAAAATATTATTGCTTCTCTTTTCTCATTGCAGAATGCAGTAATAGTGGCCTTGTCTTCAAAATCATGGGATGTAGAGACTGCAACAGAATTACTCCTGAGTAACTGAGCCATATAGAGAGAGCTGCTTCTATAGTCCAGCTTGCCCCTTCTGGAGGAGCATCACCATCTGTTATTCCTAGGATTCTATATAGATTCTCTTTCAAAACTGGCACTCTTGCCTGATGATGCTATCTAGGCACTATTGGAGACTGAAAAAAAGCGCTCTGTAAATAAAGCTAATTAAACGTCTGTGTAAATTTAAAAAGGGGAAATACTTTAATTTTTTTTCTTACTAAATATTGTAAAAATTCTTTGAGCTCAGCTAAGATAATGGGGGAAAACCATGCCTACTTTAGTGTTTAGCAGTGTGACAAAGACTAGCAGGAACTTGCTTCAGGATTTTGATTTAGTAATTCAAGAAAGCAACATTTTGAGTGTTAGTCATCAAAATTGTTGGTGCCACTCATCACAGTTATCTTACTGTTTTTAACATGGATCCTATGTGCCTGTGGATTGACCTATATTTGCATGCTTGTACTTAATAGACATATTAGGTAGGGTCGCTGAAGAGAGCACCATTGAAATACTCAATTGCTTTTGTAACTTTTTTCCTGACAGACTTTCAAGACTTACCCAAAGTTCCAAATGGTGACCTATTCAGAACCATTTTCTTTCTAGTTTATCAATTGGGAAACCTGATTCTCTTCTCCCTTACATCATGCTGTTGATTATGTTTCATCATTTGTGGGTATTATGTGTGCCATTGCAGTAGTCTAGGCTCCCCTTTAAAAATATATATTTTGAATTATCAGTAGTGATTTTCATCCATCCTGTTTCTACACAATCATGTAAGGAGTATGCCTCGATACAGCACAAAAAGATGGAGCTGGTTTCATTTCTTTTTTTTTTGTTTTAAATAGTTGTAAAGTGTTCTTCAGTACATTCTGGATAATATGATTTCACGGGATTTGAAGGAGGACAAAGCTGATTCTCCAATGTACTGAGAACAAAAAAAAATTTTTTTGAGTACTTGATATGATGCAATCAGCTGTTTTTTGCAGCAGTTTTCTAGCTTTATTTTGGGCTTCAGTTTAAGGATTGCTTACCAGGTACTTTAAAATTCATCCTTGCTTGCGTTTTTCTCTGGTTAACACATGGAGGCTGTGTTGGTGTTTTTACTGTACATACTTCAAATGCACATAGAAGTAGAAGTGTGTTCTCAATTTAGCTTTTTTTTGGATTGATGTTTCTGATAAACGAGAACTGAAATCATACCTTGGCTTGTACATACAGTCAGTCTTTTTATTTGTATTAAAATGACATTTCATCCTGAGTGCAAAAGCTTGAAAATTATTAGTCTTGCAACTTCAAAAGCTAGTACATCTATTTAAAGAGAGCTGTAATGTCTTCATGAATATGATGTAAACTTTTGAGAGTATATCTGACAATGAAGTTCAGAGAAATCCTGAGACTAGAGAGTGGGGACTGTGGATAATGGAGTACTGTATCAGTCATCTTTTCTATGACTCTTGTTTTGTTCTGTTATTTTTCTCTTCCAAGCTGTGGATTAATGGGGTGGGGAAATATATGCCTGCTTGGGGTTTTTCTAGAGCTACGAAGTACAAATTGAAATAGTTTTGTACTTCATAGTGTGTTTATAACTCATAATAGAAGAAATCAGGAACATTATGGTATGTGTTAAATACCTGGAGCATAGTGGTGGGGAACAGAACCAGAAAACAGAGCTGTCGAGACCTGGCTAGTTCTGGGATGTTCTCTGTACTGCTCTGTCTGATGTGTCCAAACTTAAAACAGGGCACAGACAGTAAATACTTTGAACTCATATCAGTGCAATACTAAATGCATTTGCTTAGTCTTTATACTTACTGCTTTTTAAGGTATAGTCAGTGATCAGTTTTCTTGGGTTTTCTTGAGTTACTGTAAATCATTTGCAATGATGCCAAAGGAAATGAGTTGTTTTGACTTTCCTTATATTTATTTATTTTTTTAACAAGAAGCTGCTACTGTTCAGCTGGTTTGCTAGGTGAAAACCAGGGACAGTAGGAAACTGGCAAAATGCTACTTGTGTTAATCTCAAGTTGCTCTCTTTTCTGTTATACAGGCTAAGAACTTCTTGATAACATCAACACCTTTTTTTTTTTACCCTGGTGGTAAATACGAATTGCTGACTACTTTCCCTTGTTCTTCGCTGCTATTTATCAAAAGAAAGAACTTGGAAATCATTGTCGGGGACATAAAACTTCTCAGTTACAGGCCTCTGAACGTGTCTTTTGATAAGACCAGTCTCCTAAGAACAGCAGGCTTCTCCAAAAGTATGTGAAGTGATAAAGGAAGCCAGGAAAAGGGGGAGAGGGAGAAAAGAGGTTCTTAAGTGAGCATGGTCACCTCTGAAAGAATGCCCTGTTAAGTTTTACATCTCTCATGAAGTTACCTCATTTTCTTCTCTACTGCAAAGCACTTGTCTTCCCCTTCTCCCTTAGGTATAAATGTTGGA
Organism: Machaerirhynchus nigripectus; assembly: GCA_013397975.1. NCBI lineage: Eukaryota > Metazoa > Chordata > Aves > Passeriformes > Dicruridae > Machaerirhynchus > Machaerirhynchus nigripectus. Next base: position 2,995,871 of record VZRQ01009967.1, read on the forward strand.
TTCTGGGTTTTGCCCTCCATCCATGTGCTTGGTAGCTTAATGCTAGCTCAGGTGCTGGCAGAAAGGAAGCTTCTCAAGAAGTGAGCTGGAAAGGAAACATGACCCAGCATTAAGGAGGCATCTTTGGTCTGAAGTCCCTCTGAATTTTGACATGTCACTCCTTTATAAGGAATGTTTTGTATGCTTGGTAATTATCAGAGTTGAATATAGGGATAATGTTGTACGAGGTTAGTTTAACTGCAGCTGGGGCTGAGCCCTAGGAATTTTGCTGTTAGTGTTCAGCTTATCCTTGTGAGATGTTGTACATACAGATGGTAGTTCTGTTTTCTGTATCACTGAACATCGCTATATTCAGGGCCCTGTGCATTCACAGATGTGGAGTTGCCGTGCAGCCCACTCCAGCTGTGGACTCAGGCTGCACATTTACCACTCCTTGCAACAAGACATGGAACATGGGTACAGTGGCCTTTTAAGTACAAAGAAACCATGCATTGTCTTCCTCTATTGTGCCACAAGATGGCTTGAAACAGTCATTTTGAAGTCTAAATGGCCCCATTTTTCTAAATAAGGTATGGGTAATAACATGGATTATCAGAGCATCCATTGGATTTCACTGCTGAACATTTTAACATGCATCCAGCAGAGTGGTTTATCCATCTTACCCAGTTCCTCCAAGAGCAAAGTACAGCTTTGTTCAGAGGTAGTGAAATGCCCTTTCCTGTTGCCAAAAGCCTCCATTTTCCTGTGAGTACCAAAAGCCCTGACTGTATTCCACCCCCTTGCCAAATTCACAGCTTCCTCCCATTCCTCCTGTGAACAAGCTGTGTTCTCAGTGTAACAAATTGGTGCATTTTGGAGACAAAAATCCTTAGGAACATATCCTGGAAAGATGTATCATGTAGTGCATTCTGCATACTCCAAACTTTTTTTTATTATTTTGTTTAAAGCTTGCAACAGAGTACGTGGGGCCTTGACTATAATTGGTTCGGTAGTATTTATGAGCAATTAGGTACTACTGGTGTATGTATGTCTTAGGTTTTTTCTAATTATCACTGTATTCAATAGTTTTCCACGTAAATTGGTATTGGAACACTGACATAAGGAATATAGAAACTTTTTTTGTTGTCTGAAAGGAGGAATTAAATAGCCAGAAAGAATCTTACCTTGTAACACCAAGTCTGCATTAGATGGTGTGGGTAACAGAAACATTTAAACTATGCAAATTTAAGCCTAACCGCTGTGACTCAGACTAGGCACTTCAGAGCTTATGGATTGCTTGTGTCATTGGGGAAGGGAGAAAGGGAGTGGGGGCAAATCAAAACACAGATTCAAGTGAGAGTTCTTGTTTACTGCATTGGTCATGCACTGTGTCAGGAATTTCTGTTTTTTAGCACAGGGGAAGTCAACTGTGCATGTCCCTTGTTCCCTTCTTGAAACACCGCCAAAAGCTGGCTTAGACTCGGAGGCTTGCCTGAAGTGGGAAACATTAAATTATTTAGCAAAAAATTTGGTTTTACTTAAATGCTGATAAGCAGAGGTAATGAGAATACAAGGTGTCCTCTCCTGCTCTCTTTTGTTGATGAACAGGGGACACTGATTTGTGACCAGGTGCTTAGTTTTGTATGGTTTTGATGAGCAGCTAGCTCAACAAGAGGTAGCAAAAGTGCATTTCATCAGCATCGGTTGGTCACAGAACTAAAGCATGAAAGTCAAGATGCTTGTGGGTGCCTAAAGCCTCTTCTGGGAAGACCAAATACACGTTTTCAGTGTTACCATCCTTGTTTTCCAGGCACAGCCTTTTCTCCTAGGGCTAGGCAAAGGGGCAATCACTTCTTTCTTGCTAGTTTTCTGATCTGTTCCAAACCTATCTGTGACTGATGTAGGTAGCTCTTCCTGCTTGTGGTGTTTGTGTCATCAGCTGATTCATCAGCAGACTCACAAGACCAACTGTCGTCAATGCATTTGGCTTCTGGCTTGGTTATTCCAGCTGCAGTGCTCTGTTGGCAGCAACCTGACTTTGGATTTGTTCTCACTGGACAAACCCGTGCAAATCATTTGCCCTGTACTGTGCTGTGATGTTTGATCTGTGCTGTTACCTGCTTCGTAGGCGTCAAACTGGCTCCAGGATCGCTCATGGTGCTGAGCCCTTCATCGATAGTGTAAGTTCAGATCCATGGCTCGACAGACGAGGACACGTACTCTGACAATGCTGTGCTTGTCTGGTGTACGATCTGCAGCCACTGCTGCTGCTCTGGTGCAGTGTCTGAAGAAGGCTGCCATCATAGGAATGCTGATGTCAACTGCTGAAGAGCCCTGCTTTTCACTTACCTCTTCCATCCTAAATTCTGACTTTTCTAGTAAATAAATATTTACCAATAAATACTGCAGGAGGTTGGTTCCCGAGCATCAGACTTCTTGTGGAGGAGGAACGGGGGTGGGGAGGCTGAAATGCAGCATCAGTGGTTTTTGTCTTGAAAATAAAAACTACACAAACACTTTTGTACACAAATGATTTTTTAAATAAACACACATTTTAAAAGATGTTGATTTTTCACTGGGAATGCTTAATAAATGTATGCTTCCCTAAAAACAGTTTTCATTTTATTTCTGGCAACTCAGATTGTTCTAAGATTACAGGGTCTGCTGCCTCCATGTCAGTAACAAGAGCGGAAGGGATGATCATTTTCAAGGTGCACATTAAAATTTTTTGAAGAAGAAAATTGTGTAAATAGAAGTTGTGTAATGGAAGCGTGTGTTATTTCAACTAGGACTGCTTCACGTGCTGGCCTGAGACATATATGTACAGCTGCACCACCTCTTGTCTCCTGTCAAAGGCTGCGTCTGAAGAAACAAAGCCGGTAACTGACAGAGGAAAAGTTCTCTGCATTTTCCTGCACCACTTATGTTCACGGCATCTTTGTACATTTTAAACTATGTACCTCAGCCTGCAGTTGGTTCATGCACAGGGAAGTGACAGCCTGGTGGCTAATGATACTGCCCTGCTGTTCAGCTCTAGAAGAACCTAGGAGAGACGATGACTGTGGTTTACTACCCATACAAACTTCACTTTTTTGGCATTTGTCGACATTTGCTAAATGGAGGAAAGCAGTTTGAAGGCAGCAGCTGCACAGCTGAAGCAATGAGGAGTGAGTTTGCTGTGGAGCTGGCTGTAATACTCTGTTTCAGATCTGCGTCCCATCTTCAGGTGCGTGTTTGTCCCTGGGCAGGTTTTGCAGGTTTCTGGGCAGGCTCTACCAGCTGGGATAGTGCTGCACAGTTTTATGGTGTAAGATGTTTGGATTTTTTGTTTAATTTTCCTGTCATCAGGAGCTGTGTCGTTCTGTGGTACCTCATTCTTAAAGGGGGTGAGGGAGAGGGACCACTCCCCAATCCCTCTCCTGCAGGTCTTAGCCTGACATTAATTCAGAGAAAAAATTCCCCAGTTTGTGTAGTTAGACACTGACATGAGTAACTGAGAGCTGCTTTATACTGAAATACTTGTGAAGTTGTCCAACAGCCTTGTCATTTCTTCCAGCGCCCCAAAACTGGAAGTGAGTTCACAGCTGAAATGGACTGATGGTGCTTGCTAGCTTGACTTGTCCTGTACTTGGTTTTCTGTTTCAGTGGCTGTAATACTGACACATTTGGCTCTCAGATGGGTAACTGATACCTCCAATACAGCAAATCCAGGATTTTAAATTGTTTTTAAGGTCAAGTCTGGATCTGGAGCACCCATGTCTGGTATAATGTCAAATAAATTACATTGCTTCACTTACTGGCTGCGTTGTGTTGAAATACATGAATCCTTCAGGTGTGTTTATGACTGGTGTAAAATAAAGGGTAATAAGCTGGGCTGGTGAGAAAAATAGGGGCGGGGTGGGGGGGAGAGGAGAGGGGAGTTGGGAGAGAACCTGTTTTGTGCTGATGATTCCTGAGCCACCAGACCCCTTTAGCATCTCAAGTCCTCTGTGTCCAGCTGCCTTTGCTTGCAAGTGCTGTGCGGCAAGGGCTTGTGGCCCCCTGCTCCTGCAGAGTGGGGAGAGGGACAGTGCCCTGGTTTCTTCCCTTTGTCTTTCCCAAAACCTCTTCTCACAACTGGCAGTTTAAAAACATGATGGTGAATAGTCAAAGCTCCTGCTGACCCCGAGAGGTTTGGGACGTTCCCTGCAGCTGAGCCACATTATCAGGGCAAAGCCCGCTATCCCTGGTTTTGTACATCTACCAGCTGCCCAGATGCAGAGGTGGGTGGGAGGGTGCCTTTCTTGAAGGAGGAACCTTTTCCTGGTTACAGCACCAAAAAATAGGAGCCAGTTACACACCAAGATGGATTTTGGTTCAAAAGCAGACCTAGAACTGGCTGGTCCCATTTCACACTGCAGTCGTAAAGGGCAGGCACTGGAAATGGTGTCATTGCCACAGCTTTAAATTTCCATCAACACAAGGCTGGAGAACAAACACCAAACACAATGTTGGTCCTGGGTGTTTCTGGAAGGCCATCACATCTTCACTGTGCTGCAAGAAATTGTTGGGTGTGAAGCGGTTTATCTGTGTACAAAGTGGCTTAAAGGATCCAAAGCTGTCAGTGCAAAATGGAAAGAAAACACTTGATGTTTATGGCTTTTCCTGTCAAAGAGGCAACTCCAAGAAATGACTCTTTTGTATGAACTTTCTATAGGTGAATGACCTGCTGGGATGGGGGCATGTTCTCACTCTTTGCTTGGCATATGTGTTGCCTACTATAGGTTATTCCACATTCCAGTCCTTTGATGGTCTGAACTACATGAAAAATGCGGGGATAAACTGTCTCCAGGCCATACATATCAGGAGAGAGAACTGTTTGGAAGAAAACACGTATGAACAAAGTAGTTACCAAAATTCACTGGGTCAGACAATGCTGGGGTGGAGGGGGAAAAAACAAAGCACAAACCAACCCCCAAAATTTCTTAAAAACGAAGAGAGAGTTGTTCTTTGTATTGTGTGTGTGCCATTATTTTCACCTGTGAATGGTTCTCATCTGTGAGGAATTCGGGAAGGGGAAGTGCAGAGTTCTGAACCTGGGGAGATAAAACCCAGGCACCAGTACAGGCTGGAACAACTAGAAAGCAGCTTGGCAGAAAAGGACCTGGAGGTTTGGGATCTGGACCAAGCTGAACATGAGCCACGAACCTGTGCTCATGGCAAAGGCAGCACAGTGTATCCTGGGCTGCTCGAGGCAGTGTCAGCAGCAGGCTGAGGGAGGGGATCCTGCCTCTCTGCACAGCCCTGGGGAGGCCACATCCAGCAGGAAGCCAAGTCCTGCTGCGTTGGGATGGGCTGGAGGGAGCCAGCTGTCCATGTGAAAGACTGTGAACTCAGGGGGCCTGGGTCTGTTCGATGTCACTGCAAAAGAAGCAAATACACAAAAGGGGCCACATCCTGCAAGTGTGAAATGACAAAGCCCTCTTAATAGCAAAAAGGTTAAAAATCCCACCATCAACCCAAAAGAAGAAACAACCCATGTTTTGGCTTAAAGGTGTGTTTTGGAAAGAGAGCAGCTTAATGATGCAGAATCAAATTAAATTCTGTTATCATTTCGGCCAACTGCTTTGGGCAGCTTCCAAAACCACCCTCATGAAACAATGCGTGCAAGGGAAATGCTTAGAGCAGGAACCCCGCCCTGCTCCCCTGGCCAAGGCCATGAGTACCCCTGGCACATGGTGCAGCTCCCATTACGCAGCGGGAGGGGGCTTGGGCACAGCAGGGTAAGTGGTCTTCTGGAGGAGAAACACATAACCATTGGCTGAAGAGAGACCAAATAAAAAAGAGACTTGAGCTCTTGAGATCTGAGGAAGATGGCAAATCTGTCTTAGTAAATTTGAGAGAAGGCCCCTATGCCTCTGATTGTAGCTCTGAGGGTAGAGGTGCCTTCAGAAAACAGCCAAACAGCATCTAATACCTGGTGGTTACATGGGAAAATGTTGTGTTGGTTAGACACAACATTCTTGGAGGAAGTGTGTAAGGAGATGGAGTGAGGCAGTGGGGAAGAAGTGGTGCCACAGCACTGGCAGTGCCCATCCCCTTCTCCACAAGCACAAGAAAAGCTCCAGGGAGCAGAAGCCTACAGCCAGCCTGGGGGGTGATGAATCAAGGAAGTGGATGCAGTGCTGGGTGTTTTGCTGTGACCAGTCACCTACAAGGTACGTGATCTCAGGTTGGTATTAATTGGTTGGGAGTAAGTTCAGCCTGGAAATAGGAAAATTTTCCTATTTCCCTTCATTTCTCTAGGGATGGACCTCTGGCTCTATTTGTTTACACTCTCCTATTCAGGTATTTATACACATTGATACACTCTGAAGGATGATCTCACCAGGAAGTTATCTGAAACTTGGAGAGCTAGAGATACAACCACATCTGCCTCATGGTCAACACACCAGGACTGCTTTGATTGCCACCATGATCTTCTGTGTGCAGTCTGTGAGGGTTTGGTGTTTCCTACAAGTGTGGAAACTACAAATAATTAAAAATACACCCTATTTCTGCATGGGGGGATGCTGGATCTCCTGTCATGTCTTGTAATAGTCCAGATGACTAGAAAACGTCCCTGAAGCATTAGAGATTTGGCCATTTAGTACACTTTGACAGACTGAGGCAGCTCCAGAGGTGACTGTGGCTCTCGCATGGGTTAAGTCTGGCCACACAGGTTACAGGAGCCAGAACTGGCACGGCAGGTGCACTGTGAGTAACAACCCTCCCGACAAAGGGAGGGGTAACAGAAGGAACCAGGTGCTGACCTAGGGAGGATGGAGGATACCAGCACTGAACATGGGGTCCTTGTGGGAAAACCAGACCTTAGAACCTCATTACTAAAGCAGAGCCTGATGAACTGCAATGTGCAGGCCCCCAACAAGCCTCAGAAATGAATCAAGGCAGAGTGTGCTTTCTTCCCAAATCCTTTTATGCTCAAAGCTAAGCTCATGTACATTGAAGCGAGAAGATAATGCAGAAGACACAATGTGCAGGCGTGGATGGATACAGCAAAGAGGGCCTTGAAGAATAGCTGGGAACCAATGTACTGCAAAGTTGAGAAAAGGGGACTGGAAAGGGCACTAGGGAAAGGCACCAAGCTATTCTGTCGTGCTTACACAGCAGGTATGCAGAGCAGCTTCCTTGTCAATGCCTGAGCCTGAATCCTGTCCTGGTGTAACAGCACGAGGAAGGATGAACAGAGCTTGCTGCTACCACCATCCAGAATATCCAGATTACACATTACTCTCTCCTTTCCAGGGAACACTCAGGGATGGAAGCAGGTGATGGCTTGAATTATGTGGGCAGTGACAGTCTCTCCTAATTTCACAGAAGTGGAGAAGAGTTTATGTGTGGGCAGCAGGGAGCAGTGAGCAGTGCAGGTGCTCTGGAGACAGCACATAAACATCCTGAGAGGAGACCAATGGCTCAGACCAGCACAAATCCAGCTTGTCTCTGGTTTGGGGACAGTACCTAGGGCACACAGTGACTCCCCACTCGCTTTATGTCCATTAGACCCAACACCCAAGAAGCAGCCATAATCACCTTCCATCTCTTGCTTCAAGAGCTTTGGTGCATCAGAGTCAACACATTGATTTCTGCTTCCAGGGCAATGAGAATTAAATGCTTGAACTAAGGAACAGAACATGTATTTCTTGTTCTGGAGCATGCCCAGGCTGCAGTGTTACAAGCTGAGCTCTCGCAGCTGGTAGGGCTGTAGGAGGATGCTCAGTATTCCAGAGCTATTTGGTTGAGCTTTTTGCCTGAGCTGGCACATTGCTGAGACTACACGGCTGCCAGCATGACCTAAGCGAGTTACAAATTAGCTTGGTTAAGCTGTGCTCCCAGTGAAAAGCTCGTTGTCTCCTGATGGCTGTCCCTCCTCACCAAGTAACACAAGACTCAACTGCACCACCCACTTGCCTTGCCCATGGATGTCTTGGCTCTGTTGACCATGGATAGAGCTGCACAGCTGGTGATGAATCCCCAAGATTAAAAGTTGAATGGCTCCTTAGTCATTTCTTGCCAAAGCTGAAGTGGTCACCACGAGCCTGACTTCCTCCTGTTGGCTCTTAACACCCAGCCTCTGCAGGCTGACAGTCCTGATAGAAGTGTCAGGGTCAGGATTTGCCCTAGGCAGAGAGAAGAGGCTCTGTTTCAGGTTGGAAAGATCTTCTCATCAGATGAACAGGAGGATTTGTTCCAATGGTACGACGACTGCCCTTTGCCTGACACGACACCAGGGCTCTGAGGAACACGCTCCCAGCAGCTCCCAGCACGTGTGATGCCAACTGAGTTCAGCTGCAGAGCCACTCCTACCAACCACCGGAGTGTGTGTGCCTGTGCCTTCGGCTTTTTTGGCCTGAGCGACCAGGAGGTCTGAACTGCAACACGCCTTTGGCTGTGGTCCCACTAGTCTCTTTACAAGCAAGTGCACATGCCAAAAACTTGCTCATCTCCTCTCAGACTGAAAAAAAAATAGGGCTGGGAAGTTCCCTGGAGTCAGAGATGTTCCTGTTCTGGATCTGAAGTATACTAGGGAGTGATTTGTGCAAGTAGTCATCCTGTGGGTCACCACACTGACTTGGTGCTAAGGAATCTCTGATGGGAGCACCTGGGTCATTTGCCCCCTTTGGTCTCTCATTTAGAAGTAAGAAATAGAAGGACATCCTGGATCCACTCTTCTGACTCAGGCTGTGCAGCTGGGAAGGGACAGGTTATAAGTAATCACTTCTAAATTCTGCTCCTGAGGAAGCCTGGTCTTACTTTCTGCCTTCAAGGAACTGAGGCAAATCAATCCACAGAATGTCTAGATTAAAATATCTTAAAGAATGGAAGCTACTGTTGGTCTTTGAAGTTTAAGAGTATTTTTCAGTATTGTCTGAGCTTCCTTCTGGCTATCTGAATACCCAGCATGATGATTCCCTCCTGTCAGAAATTCAAGCAGGGGAAGGCTTCAAGGGACACAAAAAGTGCTGCTGTACAGAAGGACTTTACTCCCTGCTTTTTAACACCTTGCTGCTCCCTGTGCAAATCTGTTCCTCCACTGAGATACAATGCCCTGGGCTGAGACCAGCCACTCTGTGCCCACTAATGCTTGGCCACATCAGCTCTGTGCACCTGCAGCCAGGCTGGCAAGTAGACTTCATACCCCAGCTTCTTTAGTTTGACCTATTTCCCTGAGCACAAATTTTGAGATTTGATTTCCAGGCACAAACAGAACTATTACTGCTGATGAAGACAATAATGAAGCCCACATGCAAGAGAACTAGGATCTGCATATGGATGATTTCTTTAAGAAGCAAGTTTCCTGTGTATTGAAAATGTTTGGTGAGCCCCAATCTTTCCATGTTTAGAGGAAACAGTTCAGCTGTGACAGCCCCATCAGTTAACTTGACACTCAATAACCAGTCTGACGCTGAACTTGGTCCAACAACGTGAGCTAAGTATCTAACAGCTACAAGTAACATTTTAGATAACATTTTGCTATTTATCAGTTCTAAAACTTACAGGGCTTGTCAGCATGTGCAGAAGAAGTCTGTAATGCATATTATTTCTCCTGTTTAAGATTGCTCTAGACAACATTATTATTTTATCCAAAACAACTATTCAGATTTAGTTTTGTTGAGTGGTAGAGGTTTGATTTAGAACATTACAAAGTACATTCTCAGAACAGCTTTCCTGTCTTACTGTGATGACAGCAGTGCAGTCCAGGCATCGGAATACAGAAAGAAACAAATGTATGTCTGCTGAGAAACACAGTCAGACTTTTATGAAGATGGGAACTTAAAAGATGGTAAGAACTTAGCTCTAACTATGTAACTGAATGTGAAACCTCAACACCTTTAAATCTTACACTGTTAAAAAGCCATAAAGACTGTGTTTTATTTGGCTTCCTATTACTTAATCTTAAGTACTCTTAATCACACACTAACAAGTGAAGAACTCTGAGCATCAGTTTCCTTATTATAATGGGAAAATCCCCACTCCTACGTACAATATTTAAAAATTCATATATGGCCAAGTATACACACACCCTACCACCCCCCCACTTTTCTTTGGAATACTTTGCCTTCAATTCCAGAGTTTTACACTCATTACTCTTTAATAGATCTTATTTTTAAGGCCTCAGCAGCACTGGCAATGCATAAATGATGTCTGTGTAAAAATGGTGGCTGTGCTTTCTGTCCGGGTTCTCCAGGCTGCCTCCTGCGTGCGGTCAGCGCTCAGGGCCCCTGGCCTCGGGTGCAGCTCTGACACAAAGGTGCCCACCCAGCGCTGAGGCCACTCCTGACAGCACCACGGCTGCCCCGAGGGCTTCAACGGGAACAGTGGGGGCAGGCAGGGAAATTCTGTCCCCAGCCTTGTCTGGGGCAAGTTCTGAAAAGAGTCAGTGGGCGCCACCGCTAGACTCCTCTGGTGGTTCTTGAATGCTGCATTTTGGCTCAGCCAGTTATGCCCAGCATAATTTGCTCCATGAATGTCCACATAAAAAAAAAAAAAAAAAAACAGAGAAAGAAACTCAACATAATCCCACCTGGAGAAAGACAATTGAAAACCATGCGCTGAGCATGGCACTGAAACTCCAGAAACCCCTTCTAACCTAAATTATTTGTGATGATTCCTTAAGTAATTTGACATTGTAACTAATTAAAAACTGACCAAAAAAGATAAAAAGGAAAAAATCCAATAATTATCCACTTCACAAAAAGCAAAGCTTTTGGAAACAAATCTGAATTACTTGCAAGATTTGTCAAGTCCAGGTTTCAGATCACTGTTAAAGGCACACCACTAGGTACCAGAACTCACTTCTAAAAGCAAGTATCTTTTCCAGGTAGCACCAAAAAACTTTGAACTAAAACATTTTAAAATTAGTTTAAACCAAAACTCTAACTTTTGTGAGAGGGAAGTATTTGAGCAGAGCACTAAAAAGAAACTGCATTATCATCAGTAAATCCACCTTGTGAAATTATTTCAGTTTTAGAAATCAAACCCTTGATAGATGTGTAATTAAATATATTTAAAAACTCCCGGTCTCCCTCTGTCAAAAGCATTCCAAATCCTTCAGGTCAAAGCACTGCAGGGTGCTTTAGAAGGGGAGCTGCACACACTGCTTTATGCACAGAGCCTGATTTCCTGTTACTGAAGAAAAATAACACCAGCTGTACACTTGCTAAGAGAGACTTAAGTCATGTTTAAGAGCACACAACTGCACCCTCCCCATTTCAGGAGCACAAGCAATCCTTAACTGATGCCACCAGTATCCAGCTCTTCTGTATGAACCAAGGGATTTCAAAATTTGCAGAAGAGAAATGGGGAATTGAGGCAGTGGAAAACAAAGCAAACTCTTCACTTGTCACTCTGCAGACCAACCCAACCCCCTTCACAAGATAAAGCACTGTAACTTTACCTAAAAAACTTAACTTTTAAACTACAAAACTGTCTGCAATACAACTCCTTCGCTCTGTACAGTACTTCTGTGAATGTCCAAGCCCACGTACAGACACAGCAATTAGTTTTCTGTGAGAGAAAGAAAAAAAAAATTTTAAAAAGGACAGCCATGTGACACCTAGAAGCGTTTATTTTATGCAACAAACTTAAATATGATCATGTGTACATAAAAGTGTACACTGTATCTATGCTGAACAATGCCAGGAAACATAATATTGATGCAACAATCTTCTAAAATAAACATTAAAAAAATGAGCCTGGACAGGAAGACAAAATGCAAAACAGACTTACTTCCAATCAGCACAATGCTTAAAATTGAGAGCAATCCTAAACATTTCCAACTTTCCTTACAAAGCTGCCAAAGTCCAACTATTTTTAAAAACTGATTTTTTTTTTCTTTACATCAATAATAAAAATCTGGTGACAAACATTATAAAATCAAATGCTGGACTGTCTTTACTCCTTTAAAATTTAGAATATTCCAACAGAACCGCAGGAGTAAAAACACTTAAAAGTGATATATGTTTTTATAAAACAAACATCAATATGTACATTTATTGCAAATTATATTAAACTAAAATGGAGGGAAAATTAAAAAACGAAATGTCTACTTGCGAATTAATAATAATTTTAAGTGATTACTTTCCCACTCTGATAAAAATCAGAAAGCAACATTTATAAAATTGCCACCACATGACTTTTCATAGCAGGGAACTGAAATCTGTACATCTTATTTTTGCAGAAAAGTAGGCAGGCAGAAAGAATTATACATAAAACAGTCTTCAAAAGTAAAGCAAAAAAAAATTTTTTGTGTTTTTTTTTTCCTCTAGTCTTGTTTAAAATCCATTCAGTAGACTTCTACCTTTTCTGTGAAACATGGGAATACCTGGCTCTAGGATCATGAATTTTCAATGTCAGTGTAAGGACCTTCTCTGACTTTTCCTTAAAAAAAAATGCAGCATGAAAGTTAATGGTGTAAATACACTTTTAAACTCCAGAATGCAGGAACTGGAACCAAGTGTTAAGCAATTTGCTTAATTATTGACTTTTCATAAAAAAAGTCTCTGGGGAAATAAGTACAGATGCTTTTAGCCTCTTTCTCAAGAGTTTCTGCTTTACATTTCCATTGAGAAGGATTAATTTCATGTGAAAGGGAAGCATCATTTTCCTTCTGGTTTCAGAGCTGAAAGCTGTGTGTTTTGAAGTAATTTCAGTTCCTGTACAGGAAATTTCTGAATCCTAGTTTTTGCAGAAGCTTGGAGCATGCCTTTATTTGGCCTTCATTTCCTCCCTTTTCGAGCAAGTTTTCTTTTTACCTTTATGGGGGGAGAAAAGGAAAGTTAATTGTAACGACACAGAAAGTACATGTGTTTCTGAATCAAAATCCTACCAAATATTGTTTACATTTTAGCTTTTACACTCTATACTGTGATTCTTCCAACTCTATATCGTATCTTCTCAACAATTACATAATTAAGTGAATACAACTGAATTTCCTTACTATATAGCACAACTTCCTGATAAACTTGAAAGTAACACAACTTCAATTCTGCATTTCATAATTCCATAACTGAGTAATGTTTTTTCAGCATAAATATACACAGTTATCCACTGCTTTCACTGGAATCACAGATTAAGAACAGTAACTTGATCTGGTTAACTGTAATTACCCAGGTTTATAAAAACAGCCCATTTTACTTCAGAATAGGCACTACTTCAAACATTTTCCAAGTATTTACTGTAACTTGTACATGTCTACTTAGAAGCAAAAAAACCTATCAGACACAGCTTTTTTTACACATAAATTTCTTTGATTCCTTACTATATAAACTACAATAAAGAAGTAAAACGAGAAAATTGTCCTGTATAAGATGCCTGCTACACCTTAAGGAAGCCTCCCTCTGCTATCTCTGTATCCTCAGTATCTTCCTGGCTGCTCCCACAGGCCTTAAAAAGATCCATTGCATTCTGAGAGTATTCTGAACTTGAGTCTATCTCCAACAGTGAATCTCCATCACTTCCAAGCACCTGGCTTCTGAAAAACGTTAACAATGTTTTGGTATTTTGTCCAAGAAACACGGAGATATTACATATTTTAAAAATGCTATCTGATACAGTAGCTTATTAAAAAAGGCTATGGATAGTGCAATTTGTTCTGAAGACTTAAAGAAATTTGACATATTAAACAAGCATTGCAAAGCAGGACACAAATACTACGCTCTTGACAGAACATTTTACTGGTGTATAAACCTTGCTCTGAGAAGAAAAGGTAACTATTTTTGTTCAAGGTTCTTTGAAAGTACTTCAACTTACAAATCTCCAGAAAAATTATTCCAATGATTCTTTCTTCCTTTAGAATAATTAGTGATTTCTTAGAGCACACTGGTTTGCAGACCTTATTGCTGTACCACTCCAGACACTTTTGAATTAATAATGTACCAGGTCCAGTAAAACAAGCTTCTTGTGTTTATGCACATTATGAACTGCTTGTATAGCAAACAAAGTTAACACGTTTAAACACTAAAGTAGCCCGGATTATCATCCACAAGCTGCTTTGTAGTTTACGAAGTTCCAAATGTTAATTTTCAGTTACTTAAAATAGATTACAGTACTGCTAATATTAAAACAAGCACAGACCCAAAATAACAGAAAATAAATACAGTTACAATTACAATTTTTCCTGTTCATTAACAATAGCCAGTTTCCAAGCCTTTGCTATCTATGAAGTGAAGCACAGCAGAACACCCAAATGCCTGCATGCCTGGCATTAATGAATGCACTGACACACCCTCAACTCTCATTTCTTTTACACACCAATGCCAGGAAGGGGAAAGAGGATGCAACAGACAAAAAACAACATTTGGTGAAAACAGGTGAAGTTTCTCCTGTTCAGACCAAACAAATTCATTTCTCCAGTACCAGTTGCCCAGGTACTCACTCTGAAAAAATAGAACTCAGTGCAACATATGGTGGACCATGGCATCACCTGTGGTTTAGTTGTGCCCCTAACTGTGCTAAGTCTGTTGTAATTGTAAATTCAGGGTCTGACTTGAGACAGGAAAGGACCACCCCCCCATATATATATATTTTTTTTTTTTACCTCTGTAGATCAATTTGTCTCTGTGATGCTGCTGGCTTTTTTGCTGTGTCTTGCTGTTTTGGTGCTTTGGCATTACCTGCCTCTAAACTCCCTGGACTTTCTTGGTTGGCTGCTGCCCTCTTCCTTCCCCTGACAGGTGGTTTATTTGTTTCCTCGTTTTTTGCAGTGGTACCCTGAGGTTCCGGTTTGGTTGGTCGCCCTCTTCTGGTTTTTGCTGCGAGCGATGGGCCTGTTTCTTCTGCACTTTTTTCTTCTGTTTTTTGATGAATATTCTCAGTTCCAGATGCTGCTGCTGTTCTTTTTTTCCCACGTTCAGTGCTGTTTCCTTGTGTAGTTTGATCAGAATTAATCTCCTAGAAAATAAAAATCATATACGTGAAGGAAAGAAAGATTCCCAAAGGCAAATTCAAATTGTTACCTCCCTCCAACAGAAACATGGGTTTTTAAAACTCTAAGTATTGTTATGAGAACACATCACATGGTCTTAGACCTAATAATAAGTTTAACTAAATGGGATTTTGGACCTTATCCTTGTAAAAATATTTTCTACATTGTATATAATGTTAATATCTGTACCCAATGTATCTTTTAGTTGTGTGAAACAGAGATTACAGTAAGACTAATTATCTCAGCTCCTCCCATGATGGTTTTTCTGGACAAAGTCCTTTTACTGTCTCTTTGTCAAATGACAGGAGAGAACTGAGGAGCGAAAGAACTATTCCTATAGAACAATATTTACCATTTACTTCCATACATGCAAATTTTGAGACCAACATTCAGTAAAGGTGCTGTTTACTGAAGTCCGAAGTGCCAGTAAAGAAAAACCCAAGGCTTGTAGGGAATAAAGAAGTAAGACCACACCAAAGATAAAACTTGCTGGTTTGATTCTTTGTCATGCCTGAATAGGTATGATCTACATGCATGTTTTTCTAAATACACTGAACAAGGCAATGAAGTGATTAAATACCATGAAGAGGTGTCTGTATATGTGAAACAGAAAGGGCCAGCAATGTACTTCTCTACACAGAGCAGTATTCGCATGGAGTCAAAGAGGAAGCAGCTGGATGCTAAGCCTTCATTTGAACACTGACTTCCAAAGCAGTTGCAAGAAGGGGTAGAGAAAAGGATACTGAAGAAGTATGGCTGGGATTACTTAGTAATTTCAAACAAACCAATGTCACTATTCTAAGTACTGTATCTGAACTAAGGACTTATCTTGTTAAATACTCTACTATTAGTTCTTACGTGTTCAAATGAGTCAGGCAATCTCTGTAATCTTTACTACTGTTCTAGCAGCTTCACAGCAGACACTTATAATTGCTATTTGTATGAACTTTACAGATAGCCACTCAAATTTCAACTTCAAGAACTTAGCATTTTTTAAGATTTACTTTTTATGTACTTTGCCTAACTTTTTTACGTGATGATACAAATCCAAAACACCTGCTTATTACTCTGATTTCATCTAATAAAAAGAGATTAAGCAGATATTTAACGTCTTAAAAAGCATATAACCTAAACCATTTATGTATCCCTACATTATTACAAAAATCTGTTTTGAATCACAGGATCATCCTGTCAAATCTTCTGTTTACAGTAGGGCCTCAGTGGTTATCCAGTGCCTTGAAAAGTCAAGCCATGAACAGTGATGTTCCACCACTTTTCTGGACAGCCTGTTCCAGTGTTTCAATTTCTTCACAATGTAGATTTTTTTTTTAGAATATTTTTTTCCTGTTTGCATCCAGACAGAATTTCCCCTGAGGCAACTTCTCCCAGTAGCCTTATGTCCTTCCAGTAAGCAGCCTTGAGAATACTTCCTTCCATCCATCTTTTCCATAAATACCATTTAGATACTGAAAGACTGATTGATCCTCTCCAAGGCTTCTCTTCTCTGAGCTGAATAAACCCAACACTTCAAACCCTTCTTCACACAACAACCTTCTCCACGCCTTTATCATCTTGGTGCCCCCCGCAAGGCTGTCTCCAGTTTTTCAGTATCTGCATCAAACTGGGGAGGACACAGTATGCCAGGCACGGCCTAATGAATGCCAAGTAGGGTGGAATAACCACATCCCTCAATCTGCTGACTACTCAGGACACAGCTTGCTGCCCTCACTGCTGCCAAGGCACACAGCCAGCTCATGCTCTGTTGGTTGTTCACTGGGGATGGTCCCCCAGGTCCTCCCAGCCAACTTACACTCCAGCCAGGCAGATCCCAGCATGTTGTACAGATGTTTGAATTTAATCTATCCCATATGCAGGACTCACCTGTGTTAAAATTCACGCTCCTATATGTTTTGTAAGTTAAAAAATCATTATGATTTACACACGGTGTTCTCTCTTTAATGAAAGGGGGGAGAACCATATAATATATTTTTAATAGTTTAACTAAGATTTTATTTGTGACAAAATCCAAAAGTTTAGATGTTTATTTCATGCTATAGGACCACTTGACATTTTCTTGGCAATAACTTCAGTTAAAGCTATTACAGGTGTGAACTTTGACTCTGAATCCCAGCCTTACTGTTACTTATTTTGGAAAATGCGAAATAAAGGTGGGAATAACTTTGGGATTTTGGAAAAGAAAAATGAAGGCCATTCAAATGAGCTCTATGAATTACTCTGAATAGAATAAAATAAACAGCAGTTTTGAAAGTAAGGGGTCTTCTGTTAGGCTAGGAAACTGATAGAACTATATGAAATGAAACCGGATGTTACCATTTCCTCAGAGATCACCCGCAGTGATGTGTATTGAAGAAACGCCCAACGCCAAGCTTATTACAGACACACAGTCCATAAAATCTCTGGACATACCTTGTTCTTCACAGCTTCTGTCTTTGCTGGTGTGACTGAAATAATCCTCACAGGATTTTCATCATTTTCACTGACTCCGGTTTCTGATATATCTGAACTTTGTTCCCTGGGAGCATCACGGAAGACATAATAAAACAAAAATATACAGAAAAGAAGAAAAATGTTTGGAATTATTGGGGGGGAAGGGCAGAATCAACGCAATAGGCTAAATTAGTTTAAAAACAGTTGAATTTGCCAGAGTCCACACTTATGTCTGAAAGGAATTTGCTGGTCATTGGGCCAAATCCCTCACCACAGACACATCACCATATAATGCCTTTTGCAAACTTCAGACCAGAGCTCTAAAACGGGCTGTGTTCTTTTTCCAGAAAGAAAGAGCCGATACTGGAAAATGTGGTGAAGAATAATAAACACCAATAATGACCAAACTTCACAGTTTTAAAAACAAAATGACAAAAAAGAAAAAGCCGAAATGATTACAACTTGTATCATGCACACTTACAGAACAAATTCTGAACGCAGTTATACTTCCCTTTGGCCTTATGAAATGTAGCGACTGGAGCCGACTTTCTCTGCTTTCTTTAACCCTTTATTTTAGTCACGTAATCAATTCCAAACCAAATTAAACATTATTAAAATCTGAAAGTGTAAACTCTTTCTCCAGATTTACAACAAATTTTAAAACTCTGCATCCATTAAAAAATAATGCTTGCTAGAAGAAACACTGAATTTTACAATCTTATGTTGCATCTTTCCACTGAAACCCTGGCCTGCTTCAACAAGCTCTTTTTATCATTCCTAATCTTACGTTGATCAGAATATTTTATCAATTATAAATAGATATATTTATATTAGAATATANATAGTTATATTGTATATTATGTATTTATAATATATATTGTATAGATAAATAATAAATATAGATATTTATATTATTATATAAAAATATTTATAATATTTTTACATCAAAAAAAGTTTGTTTCCAATCAGGATTAATTCTAATTTATACATCAAAACAGCAACTGCACAAACTGAACGAAAAAACAAGTAGAGATTTTACCTACTGAGAACTACTACATTTTTTAAAACCAGACAAAATAAGTACACTCTTCAAACACATAAGCACACACACCAAATCATCTCCTGTCCTAAAACTTGCAAGCACAGTGGAGAACACAAAGAGCTGATGAAAGATATTTTGAACTCCCGTACCTTGACCTGTTTCCTGCAGAAGAGCTCAACTCAGAATTTACACTGCTTCCAGTCTCTGATCCTGTAGTCCTAATATATGGTCTCCTTCCAGTTGCAGATAACGGTTTGTTTACTGTACCTAATACGCCGGTTGGTTTTGGCTAGAAAAAAAATGTTTGCATCTTAAAAATGCAAATTTCAGATACATACTTGATTTTACAAATATTTTCTTGAGTATTTAAAAATATTTTTTCTGGATTAACAGTCTTGATCACAATGCCATCAGTTTAGAGGTACAAACCTTATCTTTACTTTAAAAACATTGTTTATCCTTTTGCTTCTTGTAATTTAAGAGCACTTCAACTGCCTTTCTCTCTCTCATGCTTTGAAGGCATAGCAGCTGGAGAAGTCTCAACAAAAGCCAAAATGTTAGGCAATATTAGAGTTGAGAGCCTCTGGGCAAGGATGAAAGGGAAAGCAAATAATGTGGGTATTGTATTGAGAGCTACTATTGACCACCCAGCCAGGACACTACCAGCAATGAATAATTCTACAAGGAATTACAGGGTCTTTCTGGATCAACTGCCCTTGGCTTTATGGACAACTCTGGCCCTGTATATGGGGACAGCAGACTTTGGGTGCTGTAATACTTTTGGGTGCTCTGGCAATCTGCCTTTGAAGGTACTGCAATCTATGAGCGCTGGTCACTTTTTAAGAACCATCTCTTAAAAGCACAGGAGCAGGCAACTGCAAAGTGTAAGATGTCAAGCAAGTGAGGCAGATGTCAAGCAAGTGAGGCAGAAGTCCAGCCTGGCTGAGCAGGGATCTTCTGGAGCTTAGGCAGAAAAGGAAAGTACACAGTATTTGGAAGCAATGACAGACAACATGGCAGGGCTACACAGATGCTGTTTACCACTGTAGGGAGAAAATTCATGTGGCCAAAGCTTGATTAGAGTTCAAGTTGGCCAGCACTATAAAGGTCACAAGAAGGGCTTTTTAAGATACGTCAAAAGCTAAAGGAGGATCAGAGGTAACACTGGACCATTACTTGATGAGGCTGGCCACCTCACAAACAGGAGATGACAAAGCAGAAACATTTAACCTCATCTTTTCCTCTGTCTTCAACAACAAGGGGCCCTGGGACCTCCAGAGCCCTGTGTTAGAACACTGTGTCTAGGGGGAATGATAAACAACCCCAGTTCCCTCAGCTGCTCCTCATAAGACTTGTGCTCCAGACCCTTCACTCATTTCGTTTTCCTTCTTTGGACATGCAGTAAATTCAGCTACTCAGTAAACTGAGCAAATAAATTATGATATTAAAAGAATAATATGTATAAGTAAATGCTGGGCAGAATTAGCACTAGGATGACACAGCCACTGAACATGTGTCCAGTAACAAGCCATTTCTACAGAGAATGTTGCTTTTTTTGTTACCCCGTATTTTCCAGCATCTGTAACATCTTTCTCCTGCCTGCTCCATCTTAACTTCCACACATGGGAATTATTTTTTCCTGTCGGGAATGTCCTAATTTATTAACTTGGCCTCTAAGGAAATGTAAAATTACATGAAGAATGTGACATGCCAGTTACTAAAACTTCCCTGACTGCTCTCCAGGGACAAAATGAAAAACTTCCTGTTGCCTACTCAGCCTGAGCACATGGGTCAAGTCATCAGCCACAGCAAGATCTAAAATGCTGTAACTGTATCAGAGAACCCCGAAGAGATATGTTTACTTCTAAACCACCTTTTTGCATATAACTATATAAATATAATATAAAAATATGTAATAAATATGTAACTATAATAGTTCAGTTAAAACTCAATCTGGCCACTGCAATGGAAGATAATAAAAAGTGTTTTTACAAATGCATTAACAACAAAAGGAGGGCCAAGGAAAACGACAATGCTTTACTGGACATGGAGGGGAACACTGTAACCAAGGACAAGGAAGAAGCTGAGGGGCTTAACGCCTTCTTTGTCTCTTTAAGAGAAAGGTCAGTTATACTCAGGCTACCCAGCCCCTGAACTAGTGGACGGGGACAGGGAGCAGAATACACCCCTTGCAATCCTAGAGGAAGTAATTAGTGGCTTGGTGAGCCACTCAGACACTCACAAGTCTATGGAGCTGTATGGGATCCCACTGAGGGTGCTGGTGGAAAAGCTCACCAAGCCACTCCATCATTTTTCATCAGTCCTGGTTAACTGGAGAGATCCCAGATGACTGGAGGTTGGCCACTGTGATGCCAATCTACAGAAAGGCCAGAAGGAGGATCTGGGAGATCTACAGGGCTGTCAGCCTGACCTTGGTGGCCAGGAAGGTTATGGATGGTCTGTTGGTTGTCTTGAGTGTGATGACATGGCATGTACAGGACAACCAGGGGATCAGGCCCAGCCAGCATGGATTTAGGAAAGATGGGTCCTGCTTGACCAATCTGATCTCCTTTTATGACCAGATGACCCACCTAGTGGATGAGGGAAAGGCTGTGGATGTAGTCTACCTGGACTTCACTAAAGCCTTTAATAAGCCTCTCCTTTTTTGGGAGCCTTTGTCTCCCAAAGCATCCTCCTGGAGAAGCTGGCAGCACATGGTTTGGACAGGTGCACTCTTCACTGGGTTAAGAACTGGTTGGGTGGTCAGGCCCAGAGAGTGGTGGTGAAGGCTGCTACATCCAGCAGTGGCTGGTCACTATTGGTATTCCCGAGGGAGCAGTGTTAGGGCCAGGCCTGTTTAGTATCTCTACTGATGGTCTGGAGGAGGGGATTGAGTGCCCCCTCAGTCTGTTCACAGATGACACCAAGTGGGTGGCAGTACTGTCTGCTGGAGGGCAGAAGGCTCTGCACAAGGACCTGGACAGGATGGACTGATGGGCCAAGGCCAGAGCTATGAGTTTCAACAAGGCCCAGTTCTGCACTTGGGTCACAACAAGCCCATGCAGTGCTACAGACTGGGGCACAGGGGCTGGAAAGCTGCTCAGCAAATAAGGACCTGGGGGTGCTGGTGAACAGCTGCTGAACATGAGCCAGCGTGTGCCCAGGTGGCCAAGAAGGCCAATGGCACCTGCCCTGTGTCAGCAACAGTGTGGCCAGCAGGACCAGGGCAGTGACTGTCCCTCTCTACTCAGTACTGGTGAGGCCACACCTTGAATCCTGTTTCTGATTCTGGGTCCCTCACTGCAGGGACACTGAGGTGCTGGAGTGAGTCCAGAGAAGGGCAGTGGAACTGGGGAAGGGTCTGCAGAAAAAGCCTTATGAAGAGCAGCTGAGGGAGCTGGGGGTGTTTAAAACTGTCTACATCTGCCTGAAAGGAGGTTGTAGCCAGGTGGGGATTGGCCTCTTCTCCCAGGCAGCAAAGGACAGGAAAGAGGAAATGGCCTCAAGCTTTGCCAGGGGAGGTTCAGGAAAAATCAGAAAGAATTTCCTCACTGGAAGGACTGTCAGGCATTGGAACAGACTGGCGAGGGACGTGGTAGAGTCACCATCACTGGAAGTATTCAAGAAATATTCAACATGGCATTTAGTGCTGTGGTTAGTTGATATGGTGGTGTTCAGTCAATGGCTGGAATTGATGATTTTGGAGGTCTTCTCCAGCCTCACTGATTTTGTGATATTTCCTACTGTTGTATCAAACCTAACTCTGCATTACATTTTGGAAAGCCTCTCCCAGAGCTGCTTTGCTGTGCAAATACAGGACGTTAGAATCATAGAATATCTCCAGTTGGAAGGGTCTCCCTGAAATACGGCGAGATGCTCAAAAGAGCATAGACATTTGCAGCTGAATTTGACAGCATTAACCGCAATATTAAAAATATTACAACTGAAAATTTAAGATCTTCAATGCTAGTAGTATCACAGTTCTCTAGATGCATCATAACTTCACGGCAAGCTTATTTCAGTAATGGAAGAAACTTCAGTGCACAGATAACAATCTTGGTGTTGTGTACTCATCAGGTATGTTCAAGGAATTAATTATATGTCATTAAATAAAAGAGTCACAGATTACTGTACATGAACTCTTAATATAACTTTTAAACTATGACAGTCCAGAACATTTTAAAAATCCCAAGTAATATTCAGACTTGCAACTTGTCAAAATACAGTACCTTTCCTGTCAAAAGAAGAACCCTTGTCTCTTCTGAAATGTAATTCCTGTCATTGCAGAAATCCTGCATAAAAAATAAAGTAAAAATCAGTTTGTGTTTGATGTCTCAATCTCACCTTTTTTCTTATACACACCCAACTGACTTTCAAATTAGATGCAACTATCAAGTGTTACACATACTTCACACCATGCAACCTGCTGACCAATGAATCAATCTAATAAAGACAGGTCAAACTAGTATTTGGTAGAGATCTGCAGTGAGCATTACTCAATGACAGTATGCCATACCCGAGATTGGGATGAACATTTTTCCTTCTAAAGTGACATGAATTGTTTTGAAATTATGCAAAACTGCTCTCCGTATTTGTTCACTTGCACGTTTTTAATCGGAAGTCCTAACAGAGGAAGAGAGGTGCCATTCTCTCTAAACAAGTTGAAAGTTGTTACCTTTGCCACTCTGAGTATCAGCATTCACACAGGCTGAAATCCTGTAACTGAATAAAGGTAGCTACCACAGACACCAGCTCACTGTTACATGGCATCTGCCACTTCACAATTAAATAGGAAGCCAAATTTTCCCTAAACAGACTCTAGAAAGGCTGTTAATTAAGTCTAAGGCACTGAAAAATGTCAGCCAGTATATTCTCCAGGACAACCAAAACATCAGGTCTGGTCCAGAGAATTACTTGTGCTCCCTTTACACTTCTCAGAAGTTTGTCTCTTGGAGAGCAGTAGTGCCCCTGCTGACAGCAGAGCTGTCCTCGCCAAGGGTATTACTAGGCAATAAGAGGACCAACTTGTACAGCAAGCAGAATAGCTGAATAGCTACTGACAGACAGAACATACCGCGGGTAACATAAAATAATGTTCCCTTTTTTTGGTCTGATTTGCATTCTAATTCAGATATACAGTCAGAATATACATATATACTCATATATTCAAGATGCACTTGTAAAGCACACTAAAGAAATGATTCAGCAATACATGCTAACATATCGGTGTTAATTTCAATTAGCTCTCACCTGGTTACAAACATTTCTGTCGTGTTCATAATACATAGATAGCACAGCATAGAGCTGACAAAAAATTACTTGCTGATAATAAAAGATGCATTTCCCCACTCATTATCTTATGGAAATAACCAGTTCTCAATCATTTAAAAAAAAAGTATTTCCCCTTATTACTTTGGAAATAAAATTAACAAATTTACCTTTTCAGGTTGTGTAAAAAATTTGGTTGGCAATACAGGGTCCTTCGGTGAATCTGCATTGCACAAAGCACTTTTGCTGTTGATTACACATAGTGCTACATCACATACTGTGTAAAGTTTCTGGAGAAAAAAAGAGAAAAGCATGCTTTAGGAATTACCGTTTTTACAGTGTAGAAAGAATGCAGCACTTTAAAAAGTTTAAACTATGTGTTTTAATAACCACCACTAAGGACATACTTTGTAATTATATCATTGACCATACTGCTGGGTCTTAAAACATGTGGAGAAATCCTCATTTTTCGTATGATACTATTTATAATAACTAGTAATACTTTACATGACTATGCTGTACAGTTGAAGCTCTTGCTCAATCAAATCACCTTAAATGGTTTCTCATCTCTGCTAGAAAATGATGGGTTTAACAGCAGCTGTATAATGCAGTATTTCCTCCCCCAACAGCAGAAGATAAGTACTTATGTCAGGAAACTAGGCTGGAGTTGTTAAAATATGGTAGGCAGTAACAGGAATATTTTTAAAAATTGTAGGTATTATGTACTGGCTGAGGTCAGCAAGGTTTTGCAATAATGAGACTGGAAACACACAGACAGTGCTTGCAATTAGCAGTGTCTCTAAAAAACCATAAAAATGTCAGAGCTAGTTCTTTCAGACTTCCTGCAAATCCTGCTCGTGAAACCCTCAGCTCATCACCCAGCACTAATCTCAACTGCATTTCTTACTTCATTGGCCTTTGGCTCATCAGGAGACTGAGCATCTCGGGTAAGCTTGATGTTTTCTGACATCTTTTTCATGAAGGCATGGCTATTGTTTTCATTCTTCGTCATTAAAACTTCAAGCATGAACCACAGGCACCTAAGAAGCCATAAAACCACAAGCAATTACACTCCAGCTTTTATACTACAGCTCCTACATATTGCAAAGCTTTACAAAATTTTGCTAGCTGTATTAGCTTTTTCTTAAGAAACCAAAATCAATTTGAAGACATAAACAGATACCAACATACAATGGTATAAAAGTCTAGACCTTTACCACACACAGTCGTAACTGTACTCCTTGGAATAAACCTGCCAAATTAGTGTGCTTATTATTACATCTCTAAATACTGCCCAGCCAATCAACTTACTTCTCTTCCATATCTGGTGCTATCATCACCCAAATGGAATTCTGTAATCACTACCTTGGGCACTATATGTCCCTACCATGAGCACACTCAAGGCAGGCTTAAACAAATCACGCTGCTGGCTAGACAGTTACCCACATGGGGTGGACTAATACTGCAGTTCAAACAGGAGAGGAGGTCCAAAAAGCAGGTCAGATTCTTGCTAATATTCCATATGGGATGAAAATTCTCCCAGGTAAGACATAATGAAATTAGCTTTCTTAGGTTTCTTTCTTTAAATCTAGCTTGTTTATAGTGAGAATACATTTTATTTTGACTGAAAGTTTGTTTTAAAAATTTTTCAATTATGATACAAAGCACAACTGGTCCATCCATGCTATCACTTGCTATCAAGCTCCACAGCTGCATATGGTTAGAGGGTTAACAGTCACAATACGGTAAAATAGTTCTTAGTTGGAAAGATGCATGGGTGGTTCTGAGAAATGCAGGCTTTGCCAGTAGCTACTTTAATTCTGAAGCTTTGGAAGAGAGATTATTGTAGAAAGAGGTAATAAAACCCAAGAAAAATAGGATGACTGAACATCAGAATTCCCTGTTCACAAAAGCCCCAATCTTCTTAGCTGATCCAAACTGTAATGAAAGAGATGAAGGAACATGTCTGTCAAAAGCTCAGAGGCTTGTGCATCAAAACACTTACAAAGCTATCTGATGTTCAAGAAACTAAGATGTCGCTAGTCTGACTTGCATCCAAGGGCTACAAAGGCTATAGTAAATCAATCTGTTAGACAGATTTACATCCATCTATCCACTATTTTCAAGAACTTGAATAGGATGAATACAGGACCAGTAACATACCACCCTGACCCAAGTTCTGCAAAATCCAGTGTCACCCAAAGATTACTACTTAGAACACATTATACTCTGGTAATTCCAGTTAACTCATATTCAATATACTGACTTTCTCATTAAGTCAGCAAATTACATAAATAATTATCAACTCTGAACAAGATCTGTCCAAAACAGCACTGGGATTTTATGTAAAAAAAAGAATATGCACCTAGAGGAACACATTCACATAAAGTCATTCTTTGTATCCATTTCAGTAATTTCAGAATATGAATTAGGAAGAGAAAGACACCTGAGACAGTATCAAGATAAAAAACAACCAACCGCAAACATACCTCTGCAGGATGAGCTTAAAGAACTTCATCAGTAGCAGTAAGTATCACAGATTATGGTTCAGGAACTGCTAAGCATGCATTTACTGTACATCACTGTACCTAAGCCATGTAAACCAATATGAACTAGGGAGACACCTACAAAACACACTGCAAAGCCTGTTTTTCCAACTTTGCAAGCATCTGTGTTAACACTTTAAAGTGAAATCTAAGACACTTAGAGCTGTTAAAAGAAACACTACATCACATTAAATAGAAGACATTTTTCTCATATCTCAGGAGACTCTTCAGAGAAGTATTCCTGCCAAAATTGCCCTACAGAGTATTTCTTTGTTTGGAGCAGTCCTTTCTGGCTAGTTCAGCCAGTCTGTGACAAACATGAGGGAGGAAATTCGACAACAAGGAAAAGCTATACAAGGAGTGTCCAAAAAAGCTCTGCGCGCTAGAAAGTGCTTCTCAAAGGAAGTGCTTCTCAAAGTATTAACTCAGTGACTGCAAATCAGAATTTGTTCCCATGCATTTTGGATGAAGTATATGCTGGAGGATGCTTTCAGATCTTGCCAGGAACAGGGAGTCCTGGGACAAAATGTAGACTTGTTGATCAGGTAAAATCTTCACTGACTTCAGGTCTGACCAGGTGTGAATCAAGCAACTCAGAAATCAGGACACATCGAGCTTTTCATTTAGAGAAAGAATCAGACTTGGATTGTCATAAGTGAAGGCGCAAAAAGATTTAAGATCTGAACTAGTCTATTGGTGCTAAGAAAGAACTGCTTTTTGGATGAGGTATGTTGTAGTATGTGGTTGCACATGCCTAATACAAAACCAACAATGCTCAATTTCATAAGAAATTAATACAACAAAAAATCAAAATACTAAAACCAGAGCTGTGTGGTGGGAGAGACAATATGCTTTAACAATTTTTAAGTGCTAACTAATTTTCAAAATTTTAAAATTCACTGCAAGACATAAGAAGCAAAAGAAGTTTTAATTAAAATGTGAAATATTATTTGAGGCACACAAAAAGGTCTGAATGTGGAAACAGCACAGAACAAGCTCCTGCCAAGTATGACAGCATTGTATACAGTAATCTGTGCTGAATGCATTAAGAAGTACTTGCACCACTGATGTATAGTGCAAATGTGAAGTCAGCAGCAAACTTAGAATGAATTCTAGTAGGCTTGCACAGGAAGGGGAACGTAAGTTCCCAGTGACGCAGGACTTACCCAGCCTCAGTGTTTTTGAGCCTTGGAGAAGCGCTCTATTTTAAAAGTTCCAAAATATTTGAACTAATGTTACTTGACATCCTATAAATATTCCTAGGCACAAAGACAAGACTCTAAAATCGTTACTTACTTTAAAAGAAGCATACACAACTCACTAATTTCATATACTACAGTATGACCTACACATTACCATTTGGGCTTTCAGAATACACTCCTAAGCAGTTGTTGATGCCTTCTTTGATGGTTAAAGTATTCCACGTTTCCATTTTTTCCATTTACTGGTTTGCAAGATACTGTTGATAAAACAAATATTTCTTCTTCCTAATTAGTTTTTTCCTCTTCCTAATCACTTTCTTTCCAGGTGCAGAAAAATTCTCAGCGTAAGAATTCTAGAATCACTTGACACTTACTCTTTGACATCACGAAGCTGATCAACATCCTGAGGTTTTGTGAAATCTGGATCATGTGCCAGTAAGTGAATCATATATGGTACCACATATTCAGGCAGCAAGGACAGCAATTTTTCTACAGCGACAACAACAACAAAAATTGCTTCTATATTACACACATACACGTGCATCGTAAGAAAAGCTTTTTCAAAGTATAACTTCTTCAAACATGAAATGTAAATTTTGACTTGCATTTTCCTCCTACGAATTTTACTTTTAATGAAGCATTAAAAACAAATGAACAGGTTTTACTACTACAAAACTACTTGGTCTTGCTTCAGTAAGAAGGTCATAAAGCCTAAAAATATCAGGACATAATTTTTTTTTTTGAGCAAATTAACTACAGCCATAAGAGCACTGTATTTTAAAACTGTAATTCTCAGCAATATACAGAGGAGTATTTTACAGTTTATGCTAATACTGAACTAGAGTAAATTTAGATTTGAATGTGTCTAATATAAAGATGAAGAACCAGATTAAACTTATCTGGTGTTTCTTTACAAAAGCTAATTGCTTAAGGTTTAATATTTATTCCTTCCAGTTTAGTATTGTTGTGTTCTTAACAATTCTACTGAAATACTAACCGTTAGCCATAGGATTCTGCTTAATATATTCTCTTCGTATACTGATGTTTTTGAGCAAGCACTGTCTGGCATGTGCTCTTCTCTCCTTCACAGGGTCTTTGGCACACAAAGCAAAGATTGCCATATATTCCAAAGGGAGCAGTAATTTCACAAGTGCCTTATGCAGTTTCTGGGCAAATATCTGCCTCACTTGGTAGCACTCATCCTACAGCAACACAAATCACAAAAGTGCAACCATCAAAATGTTGGTGTTAAAAAAAAACCAAAGCATTCAAGGTGGAATTATGAGGAGGTATTTTAAAAATACAAACAGGAGCAGCACAATAAACATTTAGAATTGAAACTCCAATAACTCTTGTGAAAGCTGCAGTGAGGAACAGAATATATTCCATGTAGCAGCAACAAAAGCTCAGATGTAAGGACTCAGAGCTCAATTAAGGGTCACTTCAATTCTAATGCAGTTACTTACATTAATAACGAGTGCACAGAGCTGGAACTGTTCTGGGGTAATTATTTCATGGTAACAGGGTTCCTGTGCAAGCTTCATTATTGCACTACCAGCAGCTAATCTCAGTCGAGACATATCTGATTTACTAAACATGCCAGAGAAAAAAGCCAAAAAATTAATCACAGTTCAGCACAACTATCCTTAAATTACCTGCATGTCTCAGTTTCTTCTTTTTAGAAGATCTATGACAAATCAATGAAGTCACAGTATTATAGCTTTAGATCAAGCTAAATTAACCCTATCAAATTTGTGAAAAATAAAGTGCTCCACCTTCCCCACAAAAACCCCCTACTTCCAGTAAAACAACGAAATGAGACGTCAAGCTTCTTGTTTTCCTATCACTGTCTAAATGAAAGCAACACTTTTGCCACAGTTTCTTTCCTTCCTTCACCTTCAAGATGAAGTTGAGGTGCAGTTACCTCACAGTTGGAATGAAGAAGTTCCACTCAAGATAAAATCTAATATGCTTGGGAGTTGGCTAACACTCAATTGCTTTCTGAGGTACCACTGCAGGTGTTTTACTCTCTAAAATGTCTTTTACTAGGAAAATAATTTAATTCAGAACTCTGTAGGCATTAGCAAATTGCAAGAAAGAGGGAGTATTTAATATAATTTTATGCTGCCATTCCACTCCTAATATTAGTACTCTGATCAGATCTGCAGCCAACGTTGTGCTGACCTTAACATTTCAAAAGCACTCTAAAACAACCAACATTCTTCAAAATTCTACAACAAAATTTATGGAAACCTGAAAGGAACAAAATCTGACCTGATTCGCTTCTGTTCTGTCAAGTCTCCTTCACTGACCAGCATGGCTGACAATAACCGGAGTGTGGAATTTGCAGATTTTGACTGGTTGTTTTTCATACCCAACAACCAGCGTACCAAAAGTTTAATTGCTTGCACCTATCAGACACAAACAAATCAACAATCAACTTACTTGCCAAAGTTGGTAAGTTACTAAAACCTACTGATGTCAAATTGAAATTCCCATAGATTTCTGTGTATTAGAGCTGATACATTTTTAAAGGAACAGAGTGAAGCAGTAAATACTTAAGAGTGATGAAGGAAGAAGCAGTCTTTGTGATCTCAGGACACTTCAACTATGGTCCACTGTCTTTGCAGAAGTGCAACTAGAGGATGCAGGATACTTGCTTTATGATTAAAAGTAAGAGCAACTAGATAAAAATTCCTAGAAATGGCCATAACTAGATTCACATTCACCAGGTCTCAATTTGAAATAAATTTGTTTACAAGTCAGTAAAGTCAAAGTCAAGTCATCTTTGTTGTAAGGAAAACTAAAACTTTTGAATCTCTTGATTTTCTCAACACTCAGAATAATCAATATCAGTAAGTGAAGACAACAGAATGCATAGTTTCTATAAGTTTTATCCCCACAAAACCAATAATATTCTAATAGGACTAATACAAAAACACTCAAAGGGATTTATTCTAATATTCCCCATTGCACAACTTGAAGAAGAGTAAATTTTAACTGCAGATATACACATTATTACTGACAGCAGATAACACACCTTTGCTAGTACTTCTGGAGAGACTTCTTCATCCGGCGACCACAATTTTCCATTTTTCTCACCTGTTGACTATAGAAATTCATCTAAGTTTACAAACTGGTTCAACTCATACAAAAAATAAAGAAGTGAAAATAGAAAGAAGTCATGGACTAGGCTTTCTTTCACAAAAATACCTTTCATAATGCAATTATCACTGTACTAATCACTTACAGAACATTACTTTATGGACTC
Source organism: Machaerirhynchus nigripectus (assembly GCA_013397975.1). NCBI lineage: Eukaryota > Metazoa > Chordata > Aves > Passeriformes > Dicruridae > Machaerirhynchus > Machaerirhynchus nigripectus. The sequence goes on from VZRQ01009967.1 coordinate 3,026,589, forward strand.
ATTTGACAAAAAAGCTCTATTCCCCACAGAGCTCATAACAGGCAAACAGCATAATAAGCATTTAAGAAAAAAAAATTCTTACCCTGTCATTCATTAGGAGATCTTTCACAATGAAATTTGCAACGACAGATTTCATTGGAGAAGCAAACTGGTCTGGAGCCAACATGGAAATATGACCCAAAGAGACCAAGGGAGTTATAAGCTGTTCTGGTACATCAGCATTCAGACTTCTACTAAGAGGCTGACGAAGGAAAAAGAAAAAAAAATTCAAAATTCTACTTCAGTTAATAAGCTAGCATGTCTTATAATAATTTATTTTACTGCTGGATTGCTGATGCATTTCACTGTTTTTCTGAAAGAATTAATAAAATTAACAATCAAAAGTATAAAGGACACAATTTCCTATTCAACAGAGTAAACAAAAATCTCACATAAGGTAAGTGCAAAACAAATTCTGTATTCTCATTTTAACATGAAACACATTCAAACCTGAGAGACATGTGAAAAAAACTTTGACTGACGTCTGTTCAGAATTTGAGAAAACCTGAATCCCAACTGTCAATTGTTGAAAACAACAGCCAAAACCTTGGAAACCACCAGGGATATTTCTACTAGCCATCAGCATTTACCTTCCATGTAACAGTCACCAGGACAGTTCCTGTATCAACCCCCACCACTGCATCATATTCTAGTATTAGGGGGGAAACAAGCTCTCTCACAGAAGTCTAAGCAAAGCTCAAACTCTGCAAGCTTAATTCAAAGCTTTTCACAATTATAAATTATGCACAGGCTCAAAGACAGCCAAGATTAAGAACCTAAAATATTTTACAAGTGCAGATTAATAATGTTATTATTTGAAAGACTACAGTGAGAAGTAATAAACTCTCTGCTTTGTACAGAAAGTCTTTTTTCTTAATAACTTGAGTAAGGAAGCAGTAAATGAGCAGTAAGCTGATGTTTGAGCTTACAGTCAAGTTGTTCTGCACTAACTGCCTTAGTGAGTCAAGGCTGTAAGTGCAAAGACCTTAAGGCAGGGTAATTCAATACAGGGGGAAAGTAGGGGATGTTATCTCTCATTTAGCATCTGCTAAATGTGTCCCCATGGGATTTGCTGTGGATCAGTCCAGCATATTCCGCTTACTTCCCCCAAACTTCTTCCATGTAGACAAAAAGGAAAACCTTCAACTATGAGACATGAGAATATTAGTAAATCATGACTTTAGGACACAAATATTAATAACTTACTATTGTAAAATTAATGACTTAACTACAATACACCTGTAGGCTTCCAGACCTCATAAACTGTTATCTGTTAATAAACAGTAGGAATTCCTTTTAAATTACCACTACCAATTAATAACAGAAACAAATCTTAAAAACAAAGGCAAGACATACCTCAAAGATCTGTGCAAGTTGTACTTCTTTATTTGAAAATATGGCATGTATACAGTGAACAGCTTGTTTTGCCTGATGAGGAGTGCCTCTTTTTGCTTTCTGATGCAAAATCGGAATTAGTGTTCTGTGAACATTAAATAGAGTACTTCAAAATGCAATTTGCAATCTACAAAAAAATAACTATCTTCACACACACAAATCTATCCTCACTGTTTTATAAATCAAGCATTCCTTTGAGGTCTGTTCAGGAAAGATCACAATCACAAAGTAAAAAGCAGGACAGAATTGTGTTTAGTAATACTTGTTGAACATCTGACTGTACACATACAAGAAGAAAACAGCCCACAGGAAAAAAGATCAAACATGAAAGAAAATAATGGTCAAAGTAAAGCTGTTTAGGAAGACAAATATAAGGCGGGGGCAACACGACAGTTTCAGCTAGGATGAATTCCTGGACTTATTATCCAAGCCTGGGAATGACAGGGCTGAAGAAAATCTGTGAAAGCTAAGAATAACCACTAAACATCAGTGTGTTTACAGGCTTTTAGAACTGGAACTTTTAATTGCAAGGTATACCCAAGTAAACAAATGCTTTGTTGTGATATTTTGAATTTGAATCTCCTGAAACCTGTCTGCTGATCAGAAGGCACCATAGGAAAGCGCAGGGCAGGAGCCACTCCAGAGGCCAGGTCCAGGCTGGTCAGACTGTTCAGTTTCCCTCCCCAGGCAGTGCTGGAAGGCAGGCGTGTCCCCTCAGAGCTCAGTAGCTGAGACACTAACTCGGGAGGTTCACCCTGCACCTCATCCGCAACTGACAGAAAAAACAACATTGCCTAGAAGGAGTCTGACACAGAAACATCCCCCAAAATTTCCCTGCTTTCCTGAAAAGCTCTTTAACAATACAGTATTCAGTACCTGGATTATTCAGCATCCACCATTCACTGACACATTCTACATAATGAAAATCAGCAAACAGAGGCTAAAGAGCAATTTTCTGGGTTGAAAGAATCAAACTTCAAACATTTTCCTCAAAAGCCCCATAAAATCCAAAACCAAACCAAAGACCCTCAGAAACATGTTAACAGCATTGTGAAGCAGAAAATCTCGTCTCAATCCTGCCGAGATTCCACAAATTGGATTAAGAACCAAAACAGCAAAGAATTCAGTAAAGCCTACAGTTAAAGTAAGCTTCAGTGCCTAACCTACAGTTTTCATGGTGTTAAGTACATGTACATTGAAGCGTCTTTGCCAGGCCTTGGTGCAGCAATTATAAACCACACCTCAGCACACCCCCCAACTGACACAGATCTGCAGAAGATGAAACCTGACACGCTGACATGCACCTTTACATGTTTACATCTACAAGTTTACACAGGGTCCACAGGTTTGAGCACAGCCAGTGCTTCCATCAGGCTCCCGAGTCATTACGGTAGTCTTTGTCCATGAACTAGTACAAAACCCCTATTCATTTCCTGTGCAAAGAAGAACTTGAGCAGCCACTGGTGAACACTGCTTCAAAGGACAGCAAGTAGCCCACTCACAGCAACATTTAAAAAAACCCCAAATCACAAACAGGTCACTTGAAACAAACTATCTTGCTGATTGTATCAAATCTTTCATTTATAATAAAGATTTCTAAATACATGAAATCTGGAACATCTACTTGTCCTCAGACTACTTCTTCTTTGTGTCAAGTGTAAATACTGACATGGCTTTTGGCTTTCAGAACGCCAACCTGACTTGCCTGGAAACCATGCCAAGGATGCTACCTTCACTTTGACAGTCACATTTTTAATTTGAGACCTCCCAGACTAAACTTCACTAATACCTGGCTAAGGCACAAAGTCAAAGAAATGTCAGCAATACCACATCCTTTGAAAGAACGTGATATAGCCCAGCAATACAGTCGTGATTAAATTCTGGCAGGGAACCAAAGACACTGGGAACTGTACTGACAGTGGGGACTGCTGGGCTTTTCCTCCTCTTTACCCCTACAGATGTCTTAAAACGTTTCTCATATACCTGAATTAGTAGTATTTTTCTTTTGTCCAAAATCTGACCCACATTCCGAAGAATCACTGAGGTTACAGCTTTAATTTACAGCAAAATTAGAAGTGTACATGGGTATGCATTTTAGCATGCCAATATCCAAAATGCTATTTCAATATACAAGAACTTGAAACCCACGATTTATAATTTGGACAAGTTAGTTACTTACAGGCTGATTTTAAGGTTTCAGATGTTACTCGCCAAGTATTTAATAGTCTGTGAATAGTAGATTATGAAGCTCTAATCAGCAGCACACCATGAACTGCATGACAACTTACAGACAGCGAACTATTCTTTGCTAGAAATTCATGCCTGCTTTTAGATTTTGTTTCCCATCTTGTTTAATAACAAACAGAGCTGGTAACCGTATCAGAGATTTTATCTGCATTCCTTACAAAGATAAAAAAATTGTGTGAAGGACAGATATAAGTAGAAATTATGACATGGAATTGTATCTTTGCTGTATTTTTGCTGTTGCTTATTTTGTAACCTAGGAAATTTGCTATGCACTGGTTTTAATGTGTCTATTATAAGAAGATTTTTAAGAAGTACCTGTTCAGTAAATATGTAAAAACTGCAAGAGCACAGAATTTAAACATGAAGGGATAAGAACAGAAAGGTACTGAAGGAAATCAAAATCATGGAAGAGAAGCTGCTCATATGAACAAGACTATATAGGGGCAACACACTGAATAAACTATCAAGAGACAGAATTCCAGATATGAAAAGCAGCATGTAAAAGAATACTCACGATCTTATCTGTGGCAAGTCGGTTTCTATTTTGTGACCCGTGTTTCTGAAAATCTGTATGGCTGCCTCAGCTACCTTATCATCTTCCATCCTGAGGCACTGCAGTAGAGACTCATAGGTCTCTGCAGAGTGGAACGAGGTAGGATGTGTAAAGGACAGAACCTGCAGATAGACATTAAAACAAAGGTATATTTATTCATAGTAAATGAATAATCAGAAAAATAAAATGACGGCTATTTATGAGCATTACTATCAACATAAATAGCTGTTACATACCCATATGAAACTATTACATTCAATAAATGAACTGAAATTTTAATTTCTCCAGAATCTATAGTCCCTGAGCAGAAAAGAAACCAAGAAGGTTAAGATATCTACATACAAAACATGGGCTACTGTTTTCCACATATTTAAAATCCTTCTTTCTCCCCTTTCCACTTCTCAGCACCATTGAGAACACAAGTTCCCCTTTTTTCTCTAAATGATGAGGCTCTTGAGCCAACTCCTTGCTTTCCTTCCAGTGTCATACACGCCCCAAAGAAGGTGTCTCTTCCAGTTTCCCTGTTTCTTTTCCTCTCACTTTACCTCTACACCTTCTTCTCTACTACTTCTCTAAGCAGAAACCAATTTCTGCTTAACATGTACTTTTTAACTCTTGGCACTCTTTTCAAAACATACTTCTTCCAACAAACCATCTCTTTCATTATTCTTCTTTCAAGTGAGTATTAATAACCAAACAGTTTCATACATTAAAAAAGTAATTATGTAAGTAATAACTATTAAAGCCAGGCTAACATTAATTTGTTATGCATACCACTTTTGTCCTGTCCAGTACAGATTATAGCTGCATTAATGTAGATTACCTTGAGAAGTTCAAGTCCTGCACGAATAGCAGTATCAGGACTTACACCCTCCTCTTCATCATCAGCTGTCCCCTCTATGGATTTATTCATTAGTTTTACAAGTGCACTGAAGTGAGAGACACAAAAAGAAACAAACAAGTATGACAATGTTAAAGGTTGGAGATATAACGAAGATTACTTGGTTTTCACGACATATAAAGGGAAGGCAAAAGTCCTTTAGGGGTGGTGTTGGCATCACTGTTTAGTTTTTGCTATTTTTATTTAAGTTATTACATTAGTCCTTTTCCTTATCATTTCACTTTCTGCAAAACTAATTCTTTAGGGGGAAAAAAAAAATCCATCCTAAAAAACCCCCACCATGCTGGTGGCATTAGATCAACACATACTTGCACAAGTTTCAGAATGTAATTAGGTTACCAGACAAGTCTCAAAAGAAATCAAAACATTCTCTTACACAATCCCACAAAAGCTAATTAATTCAGATGCTATATGGAAGACTGCATTGCAGTTAACTATGTGAAAATTATGTTCATAGTTCTCACCTCAAGCCCCACAAATAGAATTTTCACCATTAACTACTCAATCTTTAAAATAATTTTGCAGACAGCACCGCAAAGCAGCATCAAAAAAAGTTGCATCCTCTAGGCTGCTGGGAATGAATACATCTACATTCAGTGCTAGGACAGACCAATTCAAATCCCAAGAAAATTACTTTTTCTTTTGCCATTTCTGTCATCTTTATAATCATCCATGAGTCATTTTTTCATGATCTTTCAAACTTACCTAATGGCTTCTGAGTCAATATGTACAGGGGCAATTCTTTCCAAAAGAAATTTGACCATTTCCAGAAAAGGATTTGTTGGCTGCTTAGGATTTGCAAGTTTCCGGGCTATCTCCCTCTACAAGAATGTTAGATACAAACAAGAATTATACTCATTTTACTTACTTCTTAAGCATGTTGAGTAAGCTAAATATAGTCACTTCTTTTTACCACAGTCTATACAGTGAAATGGATTTTAAGGCGGGGCCTGTTGGTATCTTCACACTGTTCTTGATCATGTTATATTCAAAAGAGACATACTTTACAAATTCATTAAAATAGGTTTACATAGGTTTCTAGTTAGAGTCCTTCAGGGGTTCTTATGAATTGCAGCCCAGATTCAGAATAGAATCAAGGAACAGTGAAGTGCAGTGCACAGAATGTATGTTTGTTGTCAAGTGTAATCCAGAAAACTCTGGGTAACCATGTAGTACCTGAGACTTCATAAGAATGAAAAAACTGTCCTGTTCCCTTTCCCACACAATTTCCAAGGAATTAGACAAAACCCAAGAAGTCTATGTTTGTTTGTAGATGCTCTTTGTGATCTTTGCAATTTCTGTCAATTAAATTGCTTACTCTGCTTTGGACCATACAGTAAAACCCATCTGTGGTGGTCGGCAGAATCTCAAAAAGTACAATTTAATATTAAGGTGTGTATTTTGGTCAAAGAGGTTAAACAACATGAGAAAAAAAGAGACTGATCTCAAAATTACTATTCTAGGATGAAAAATAAAATAATGATATGCAGATGGCAATAGGTAACTTGCTGGTACTTGGAAGCTGAATCAGTCTGAGAAGACAGTTTGGGAACCCTACCACGAAAGAGGCACTTGAAATAAAATATTTTAAAGGATTAGTCTTTTAGACATTATGCTTGATGCTCATAATCCCAGGAAGGAATAAAGCTAATGTTTTCTTAAGATGACGATCCTAATTATCTTTTCCCTAATCTCTACAAGTTAACTAAAAAGGCATTTTATGAAAATTGGAAACATGTAAAAACCATGTTTAGGTAACTAAAGAAACCATTTATTCCAGGTAGCTGTCTTAAGCACAAATACTTATTGTATAACAGTTTGCTTTTCCATTTCCTTACCACACAGACATCTGCCTGTTTACAAGAACATGTAGGGCTAATTAACAGTTCAAGCTGGGACCGAAGTTTCTCATCATCACCCAAAACCTGATTGAATTTCTTCACAAAATCTTGTGCTTTTCCAGGATCTGGAAGGTTTTCTGTATGATTAAAAACAGTTTAACATGAGATAAATTTGACACTTCAGCATGCCAAGATTCACAGAACTACAGTTTCCAGGAATGCTGTACTAGTTTATAGAATGTTTATAGAAAGTTATTAACACTCACTTGCTATGGTCATCAGCTTTCCAAACATGGCAGCACTGTTTGCTTCTGACTGAGGACAACAGCAAAAACAGACAAACAAATCAGCCATATCTCCTTTATAAAATACACCTTTAAGCTGCTGTTAGTTCTTCTGCAGCACTACTTTCTACTCCTGAATCTTATGTGTTATGTTTTTGTTTTAAAAATAGATACTAGACTAGTGTAACTAAGATTAGCAGCTACTACACACAGAAAGGGGAAAAATCTTCTCACGTCACAAAACTGCAAAAATTCATTAATTCATGTAACAGGTCAAAATCAATTTTTGGAAGAAGACCGCAGTACCCCCCCAAGACAGGAAATTTCCACAAGCCCACTCGCTCACCAAAACCCCAAAGCAATGCCCTTCTACTTAAAATTTCTACTAGTCAAATTCCAGTACAAATACTTAAAAACTTGTTTTTTCTAACCAACAAAGAAATCACTGCTTTATGTTACAATATATTCCATTTTCAAAACCTGTTAGAAAGTCAGAAAGAAAAAAGGTCTGTCAAAAAGCAAACAAAAAACTTTGAAACTTTTCAAACTTCTTTTAAAGTTCTTGAGCAGTACTACAAAAGAATGATCAACAGAAGGAGGCCATATACCTTCAAGCATTACAGAAAGCAACTTCACTTCATGAGAATGGAACGTTGTCTACATACAGAAATCAATGAATAACAACGTTACACTAAACAAATAATAAGTATTAAACCCCCCCAGTAAATTAGTCCAAGAGGTCCACTTGATAAAGTATAAGTATTTTCAAAACCTTACAGTGGGCTGCTTATGTAAATCCAGCAATTCTCGTACATGACTCCTTAGCATGTTCTGGCACTTCCACATCTCATTCAATGCTCTGAAAAAATGGGAAACCAGAAAAAAAATGCTTCTTCATGACAAGAACAGGCTGGATGTTTTAATAAACAAGACTGTTTATTTACCTTAGAAGTGCAATGCCTGCTAGGTACAATCAAAACCTACAGAGTATTGAAAATAACTGTTCAAAACAAGGTGGAACTGATTTTCTCTTTTTACAGATCATCATCTCTCTTGGAACAATGCAACATATGCAGGACACCCACAGTATTTCTTAAAATCACACTAATAAAAAATGGGCCACCATCAACTGGAATTCAGTTACAGGTATTTTCATCATGGTCCCTAATATAGAGCAAACCTAGAAGTCATCACTTGCACACTTTTAAGTCTGCATTGTTCTCATTTGATGAAAATGAATGGACAAAACCACTCTTCTCAAATACCATGCGATCTTTTTGTCTAATGTACGTGTCAAATTTGCATACAACAGGGAAATGCAAATTTAAAATTTTAGTGGTAACAGGGCACTGTTTGAAATACTATGCTACTTGCAAATAATTCTAAGCATCCATTATTTTTACTTTTATTACATAATGCAAGTAAGATAAGAGATGGTAGAAAAGCCTGAGAAAGCAAGTATTTGCTGAATACAAAACTATACTCACTTGACAGCATTTGGATCCAAGCTAGCATACAAATAGTACAAGCACTTCATTCGCTCTTCTGTTTCCAAATTGTGTGGAACAAGATATTGAGCAAAGATTTTCTCTACCAGTAATCTGCAGGAAAAGAAGAAAAAAACTGTACATGTTGAACAGCAGTGATACCTTTCAGACAAGCTGAAAAAGCAAGAAATAGTGGAAGTCATTAAAACCAGATTTTTCAACAAAGAAAGAAGATAAAGAAGTAGTGGGCTTTTTCTCAGCTGTAAAGATTCCTTCCACTGGTGATAGAAAGATTAGCAAAAACTGCTCCTTGAGAGCTTTTCCACATTCTTCCCCCTCTAAGAGGGAGTAATCTGTCACCATCCAAATTCTCCTTGTCTTTACGATCTGAGAATCTCCCTTTGTTTATTCTAATATTTAGAAGGAAGGAACACAGACAGTAAAATGCTCAAATAAAGGAGAAAGACTACAAGAATATAATTTAAAGGGGAAGAAAAGCAAAAATCTGAAGTATCCTTGAGGGAATGGTTAAGATTGAACTGTAGTACCTGAGAATCTACTCATTATTCTAATAAACAAGCTAAAAATCAGCACGAAAAAGGTGGAGATGAAGGAACACCAAAACATACACAGCTAAAGGGGCAAAAGGAAAACTAAGTGAGAACAAAACAAACCAGCAAAAGCATTCTCCAATTATCTTTTTTAAATACACATTTAAAGTTTTACATTGAATACCAACTTTGAACTACAAAATACAAGTGAGTAGTTCATCTAATAATAGCCCCCCCAAATGAAAGAACATTCAAACATTAATTTAATTAATCCTAATGAAAGCTGTGCACAATGTTCAGCTATAGAATTTGATATTTGGGGACAAATACTGTGTGTGTCTGAATTTTAAAACTTTTTCACTATGTACTAGTACTAGCAAGTACTCTGGGAGTGCCTTGTACAGAGACCACAGCTGCACAGATCAAACACACCTTATTCCTGCTTACACAGCTTATTTCTGTTCAAAGAAAATGCCAAGAGACATGATGGCAAGGCAGAGAAATAAAAGGATGACCATGAATATGGATACAACTATCTCAAGACAGCCCATTAGTATTAAAGGAAACTTGGCTTTGTCTCTTTAAATGTACCCTTTCCTAGTGATAACTCCCAGAACTAAACGGTTTGGGGAATCAAGATCTTCAGATCTCAAGGGACTCCATCTATTTAACACACTAGGAGATTGGAGGCATCAGAGTTCTTACCAATTTATGAACATTGCTCAGGCCCATGTCTCTATAGACACAGGTTCTAGAAAAACTGTTAATACAAACGGAGAGACTGTATCATCCCTTCCCTGGTCCCTGTTGCTCATGGTCAAGATTTACAAAGTGGGAATAACTCCAAGCCACACTTCTCTCCTGTAAGGAAAGTGACTGGCTAGCACATCAATAGTTGGTAACAGGGCACTGCTTCAGATGTGGTTATTTCACTCCATTCCCTATGCATTTGTTGTAAAACAAAGAAGCTCAGAAAACATACGAGAGGCAGCTCTTATGGTTAGAAGTTTTTGGTCTTGAGTAGATGTGCACATCAACAGTCAAGCAACAACAAAAACATTATCAAGTGATCAAGTTATCAATGTGTGGGGAAAAATCTATTCTATTTCACTTCATGCCTGAACTCTGTGTGATACTGCACTATTATCTTCTGGAAGAACTGTGCTATCCCATGCACCCTCTGGAAAATACTCCAAGGCTCAGAGCTGTCCACTGCTACTTTTTACCCTCTCTGATGCATTACTGAAGGGAAATAGGTCAGAGTTGGCTAATTTTGGTCCATGCTTGCTTCTGTGTTTAAAGGATTGGATAGACTCTGTCTTAAAAGATCATAGCATTTCTACAGCTCTTCAGGTGCTACAACTTTAAAATCCTGATAATAACACTGAAATACATTTATCCCTCCACTGAGATCAGGAAACCATCCCGATGGTGTGACTGAGCAAAAACTTCATTATCAGCCTTAAGAACTAGCAGTATTTGAATTATATTTCAGGGTACTAAACTGACCTAGAATAACGCTGAAAATCAAGCCATCAATTTCTGTGTGGATACCCAGAAAACAAACAGGATACAATCCATGCCTCCTCATGAAAAAGCTAGTCTCAATTGCATAATCAGACTTTCAGAAGTCATGTCAGAGAAAAGAAACTCAGCTTTGAGATACACTCTTCCCTTAAATTTCCTTGCCTCATTTCCATCAGTGCTCTGCATTTGCTGTGAGCAGAAATACAGAAAACATCTGCCCCATTCACTATACAACTTCAGTTCACTCTCTGTCCACTATCAAACCTGTGTACTGACAATGAGATGTGAACAGGGTAGAAAAAACAGAAAGCTCTCAATGCAAACTACAGTGTATTTTTTATGTACATGCTGAATTAGCTTTGTATAAACTATGAAGATTTCCTGATTTTCAAAAACAGTGCCAACTAATCAAACGTAACTCTGGCCCACTTATGACCAACCAGATGAACAAAATGAGAGCCTTCACTACTGCAGTGGTTAAAAATTTAGTATGATAACTGGCAACTGAAGGAGGTTATTAGACCACTCAGACTAGTCACCAAGATAACAAAATATACTGAAGCAGCAGAATGTATAAGTAAGGTGCTGAGAAACACTAAAAAGAACTTTCTGAGTCTACCACACTAAAAATCTAGGCTGAAATTCTTTCTTTGTGTGATCTCACAGTTTCTCTCTTTCTGAAAGACTATTAATTAATAATTGTCCAAAAACCTGGCCAAAATATGTTTTTCAACACAAAAATGGTACTTCAAAACATCAAAGGGACTGAATGACAAAATAGAGAAGATGAAACAACTGTGAAAGCTCCACTGATGTTTCTTCAGCTTTTGGTCTACCTAAAGGTCCACACCAAAAGGAGAGGTCTGTGCATGTACTGTGGTGCAGACATGCGTAACACGCACAGATCATGGATTTTAACAGCCTGGCCTCTGGAAAGCAGTAAGGCAAACAAGCACTGGCATAGTAAATGCCAAATTTGAGAATTTTTTTTCTACACAGTACTTAGTTAATGAAAATCTACCATCATCATAGAACTAGTTCCACCAATATATAAAAATGAATCCAAGAACAGACAGTGCAACAATACAGAATATCTGCATACATATCTTAATGATTATTAATTAAATACATCATACATAAACCCACAAATACAGAACATAACAGCTTTCACAGCATAAAGACGTATTTTCAGAGTATCTCTCATCACTATACAATTAAAATCAGAAAGACTTAGATTGACTCACTTGTCATCAATGCTATTTTGATAATATATGTGCAAAAGTTTATCCTTTATCCAGCTCACTTTCTCTGCAGCATCTTTTCCAGCCTCAGCATGAAGACAATACTTCTTGTACAGCTGCGCAAGTCCCATCATAGCTTCTTTTCTTACTCGCCACTTTAGAGGGAAGAAATGAAAAGAAGTTGAGGAATTGGTTTTGGTAAATAAATAAATAAATCACACATACAAAACACAGAAAATATGTAGAAGCATGAAAGACGAAACAGCCACTTTCTGAACTCCTATATTTAGACACTTCAAAAGCTGAAAAATGCTATTTAAAGTCTCTAGGTGAGAATTTGCAAAGCCTATGTAAGGGTTTTCTTGCCAGTACTACGCAGACTGAATATTGTCAGTACCCAGGAATCCAGTACTTCTCTGTGCTGAGCAAACAATACCTGGGAGCTAGCCAGCAGAAAAGAAGTTAAGTACATCTTAACATGTACGCCTGAATAAGTGTCTTACTGAGGCAGGATTTGGAAGGCTTATCTATTCAGAGACAGGCACCAGAGGTGGCAGACTTCTTTCTTCCCATTGCCTTCTTCCCATCTTACAGCAGCCTTGCCTAGAAACAGGAGATCTGGAGCCTAGGCTGAGCCAAACCTGCTAGGGCTTGAACTCTTAGGCCACTTTCCAAGACAGTGGGAGAGGCCCATTTTGCCAAAGCCTTAAAGCAATTGCTCTAAGACTCCAGGGATTAAGGAAAAAAACATTGGAGTACAACAGCTACAGGAGGAGTTAATGGGTTCTCATCCTTGATTTTGGTGGTCACACTTTATCTGGTCAAGTAAATAACAAGTATCCCATCATTAAACAATTTGCCAGACAAGATCCGTAAGCTCTCCTATGCTGACTTGTGGAAGGAATCATACCAGAACTGACTTGAGGATTAATTTAGACAGCATAGTGTCTCATGCTGAATGATTTACACAGAAAACTTCAGAAGAAACTTGTTTTCCCATATAAGTTAAAAGAAATGCATGAAATTCAAGCGGAAAGAAGTAATTTCTTCCAGAACACACTAGGTATCACTTTTGGCCTTGAACTCCCAAGGACTAACAATGCTCAGATCATTTCACCCTATGAAGCACAAATGTAGATACTATTATTCATACTGTGCATAACTTCCTCAATCTTGTTAAACTGAAGGCTTGTCTCAGTAACACCGAGGTACTGCACATTTAAGTTCTTAATAGTTTTACTGAATGAATTCCTTTTCTTGAAGGGCAAAGAAAAGACAAATCTTGAAGATAATATAGCTTATGTCACCACAAGACAGCACGAGCTGTTGGAGTAGGCTATAACAATAAGATGGAAAAAATAAACGTGTATTTTGTTACATATTTTTAAGTATTAAAACTGTAAGTGACAGGTCAAGATAGTAACGACTTTGCTAGAATGTAACATAATAATTAGTTTTCACAAAAGAGAAAAACTTTAGCTATAAATAGATTTTATTGTTTAACTTTTCTGCAGGAATTTGTTCACTCCCATTGTGATCTAAAGCACATTTTAAAGAAAATAAAGGCCTGAAAGGGAAACATTTTCAGAAAAGTATTAATATTTTTCTGCATTCAGATATACCCTTCCAATGCAGGTGATAGCTTCACCAAATCTCCTATATGAGACAGGAAGGATGGCAAAACTTGTCAGAAGACAACAAAAACAAATTGCTAGAAATGATTCCAGAAAATTTTAGCCTAAAATGAAGGAGTAACAAGGGGTTACAAAGGAAAGGAGGTCTGGATTGCCAATAGAATTCTAATTACTGAAATTGCTGTAGAGTTGATCTCAGAGCATGCAGAAAGGCAGTTTCAGACTGACAATAGGAACCACTGGACCGAACCCCTTAGAGAATGTTTTGAGACACCATGGAAGCAAGTCACTGAACAGGAGATACATGTAGGGAAAAAGAGTAAGATGCTTCTGAGAATTAAAGCCAAAACAGCAAATAAACATAAAGAGGAATGTAATAATCCATTTCAAAGGCAGCATATGAACAAACACAGCTAACAGAATTACTACCCTGATTGAATTAACAAAAGAATTTTGATAACCTTAGCTTCCTTGGTTGACCAACATAATTAAGTTCCTCCACTGATGACTGTTACTGGAAGCTCAATACAATCCCTTACCTATTAGAATAACTAACCTATTCCCTTCATAAACATCTTACAATTTTTCTCCTTCCCTTGGAAAAAGCCACAATGGTTTACAGTACAGTTAAAACCAACACACATCCAAAAAGATGCGTTAAGAGGAACCAAAAATGGGAGTCTGTTTCTATGGCTCCTCACTCTATAGCTTTTGACTTCAAGCTATGATGTGCAAGTCACGTCTCATGAAGGGCCTACTTCATAAGTATGGCCTTTACTCCATAAAAAACATTGTGAGAAATGCCAATGAAGTCAACTGTCAAAACTCTGTTCTTACCTTTTCAGGTTTTTAAGATTATTCCAGTATAACAGAAAACAGTATTTTTGTTATTTGTTTTTAAGATGTTTCCTAATTACTCTGAAAAGTGAAGATGCTGGAAAGACCCTTGAGACAGCGTTCCAAGGGAGCTTTGGTTAGAACAAGTATTACCAAAGACTAGATTTCAGTTTTTGGGAAGCATCTGTTACCAGAGTTACTTTTCCATCTGGAGCAATACAAACGGATTTAAAAACTACTGGTGGGAGTGGGTTTTTTTTTATTGTTGTGGTTTTTTAAATAGTTACAACCATCATGCAGATGTCTACATAGATCAAGTCAGCTAAGGACATTCCTTATAAAATTAAGTAGTGTCTTTTAGCCAGAAACTTTTACTCTAGAAAGTGTTTAGACTATTTTACTAATACTGTGTCAATTAGAATATGGTCAGAAGAAAAAAATTCACTTAAATGATGACAAGTCAGCATTATTTAAATTTTTTCCCCTGTTTTACATAGAGAAAAGGTAGAATTGAAATGACAGGTTGGCACTTCACTTCAGCCTGTTGGACAAGCATTCTTTTCATAGTAATAGCGATACTCATTTGATAGATGATTGCAGGCCTAAAAAGATGAAGTCAAACGGATGAACAATCATCTAGGAGTCTGCAGTAAATGTGTCCAAAAGAAACCCAGCTACAAAGGCTAAAGGCAGCCAGCAGAATACAGAGTTCTTTTAAAGAAAAAGAATGATTAAAATAGGTATAATGCACTTTTCCCGGAACTGAGGAAATCCTAAATAGAAAACATAAAGATAGTTACATGGACATTATCAATACTCCTCTCCCAAACTGGAGAAAAATCCTAAAAATAAAAAAAAAAACATATGAAAG
Organism: Machaerirhynchus nigripectus; assembly: GCA_013397975.1. Taxonomy (NCBI): domain Eukaryota; kingdom Metazoa; phylum Chordata; class Aves; order Passeriformes; family Dicruridae; genus Machaerirhynchus; species Machaerirhynchus nigripectus. The sequence goes on from VZRQ01009967.1 coordinate 3,041,997, forward strand.
TTTACAAGTCCTTGATCTTAATTTTATAACTCTAATTATATTTACAAAGACATCCTATATTACTAAGGTCTACTTCAAATGCTAACTATTTGTTGTAGTCATTTCTAGTCTCATTTCAGTGTTCAATTTTATTTTCTCCTCAGGATAGATTTTCATGAAAGCTCTCTCCAGAGATTTTTATAAGAGAAACATCGTATACAGATGAAGTTATTCTTCACTGATTGCCTGAAAAAGCACCTAACCTTGAAATGCAATATATCAAACCTATCACTGGTGTGAAATGACTTAGTCAAACATATGAGGAACATTAAGTGCCGCCACAGTGGATTTAAAGCCACGTGAAAAAAGACCTAGCTCTGTAGAAATCAGTATTACAGCTGTGCAGTAATAGCTGACTGCCTCTCACTGACAGCAACATGCTAAAGGAGAACAGAACAGAGACACTGTGTTGAAGACACAGTAACAATCATCCCATTCTCACTAGGTGGAAGTCCCAGTGGGAAGTGGTGGTTATACTCTAAGTTTTTAAATCTCATAGATGACCTTTTAGGCATGTTTAGTGGCTGAAAAAGAAGGAAGGTGATCTTGATCACTCCTGAGAAACGTGCAATATCAAGCTGCAAGTACAACTAATTAAAGAGCTGCTTTATAATAGTGAACATACTCAAAATCAGTATTTCTCTGTGTAAAGATGACATCCTTTTCTCAAAATCCATTATTGTTACAGTCTCACTTAAAAGGGGAACAAAGCCATGTAAAATTATTTTGAAATAACTGAAGTAACTAGCTAGAATGACATAGGGGGCATCCTTTCTATACGTTTAAAAAAGAACAATAATAAGGAACAAAAAATATCAACATGGCTACATAGCACAGAGAAGTCTGCTATTAAGCATCACCCTCTAAAGATCATGGCACCACATCTGAAAAAATGTGAACAGGAAACAGTATAAGCTCTGGCAAGTTGAAAGTAAATCCTTGATGAAGCATGGGCAACAGTTTCAAAATTATGTTATTAAAAGCATACTAACTAAACATCTTCATCAAAGCTTCCAGAAGCAGGAAGCCTTCCAGACCCTTTCTGAATGGCTGAAAGACAAACAGATTTATTCCAGGAGAGAGGTCTGAAGAGGTTTCTTAAAGTATCATTAAGAGACATTTAAAAAAAATTAATAAAGCAAGCAGGAACAAAATCATTAAGACCAGGTGGTATTCCATCTATGACTTCTACAGTAATTTAGACATATACTGAATACTAATTATGCTATTATTGCAATCTACCAATGAACAGATTGAAGACAGCAAATACGAAAGAAACCAGAAGGTCTGAAGAGGAAAAATCTGCCACTCATCAGAACATCTGATTTTGAATGTGCAAACAGGCTGAAATAGAACAGTAATGACAACAAAGAGTTGACACTACCAAAAAATAAGTTATGGAAATGTTTCACTGAACTTTGTATAAAGGGAAGTTTTATCTAAGAAAAAAAAAAACAAAACAACTTTTAGCAGACCCAGAAGTACATCTGTAAAACGCATTAGGATCCCAGAAAAACTCCCAACAAAGTCTCGTACCAGAGTGCCTTAAAATAAAAATTATGTTGTAAATTAATTATTAATGAAAACATAGGGGACAATAGGTGGAAATAAATGACCAATTTTCACAAAGAAGGAAACAAAAGGAACCTATAGACAAAATCAGAAAGGAATCGGACACTTTAAAATTGTTATGGAATATGAAAATATGAAAAATTATTAGACAATTAACTGAACAGTGTGTATGACGTAGTCAGATGTAACATTACAATGAAGAATTGCAGGAAAATGTCATGCTACTGAATTGTTACAATATGAAATGGAAGAAATTGAGGATAGGTTTGCCCACCAGCATGAAGTCTGCATGTACAGTACTTGGCAGTCTATCATCTAAAGTTATTCAAGAAAAACACTGAAGTCAACGTGGATGTTTTCCAAAACTGTCAGCTCAGTGCTCAGAAATAGTTTAAGAGACAGACAGAATGTTTCAGAATAAGAAAAAAAGTTATCATCAAGTATGTACACAACATGGTGTGAACTGTGAATGCCAAGTCTGGTCACCTTAGTCCCAACAGGATATAGAACATGCAGACAAGAATGATCAGAAGTCTGCAATAATCAGTTTGTGCTGAAGCTAATCAGGTGATTCTTCAGAATGGAAAACAAAGAACTGGGGAAGATATGGTATTCACATTTATTAAAAATAAATGAATCAAAGAATATTCATTGTTTTATGTAATCCAAGAACTGTGAGATACCCAGTCAAATTATCAGACAAGTTTAAAAACAAACAAGTGAAGTTACTTTTCCCAAACATGCATCAAACTTTAATTTACTGATGCATATGCCATGGAGGCTTATAAAGTACAAATAATTTCAAGAAAGAACTTGATAAATATACAGAATAAAGTTCTGTTGAAAGTTATTATGAACTTGGGCCAGCAGACTTATCACAACTTGCTGGAAGCCAAAACTGAGCACTGTGAGAATTATAATGGGTTCTAGGGACCATTGGCCTAAACACGTGTGACCATTCTTATGTTCTTAAATTATGACTGTTTATCACAAGTCAATGACCCTATTTTCTTGACAACACTTGATTGATGCCACCATAATATGGAATTTTCATTACAATGTTCTCTTAAGAAAGTAATTTTTTTCCCCTGCAGTATTCTTGTTAACAGTCAACTCTTAAGATTCTCTGATTCTGTGAGTTTGGTCTTTTTATTTTATTTTACTTTTACCAAAGCACATCAGAAGCAGGTAATTGCTGAAAATACAACATTAACACTTACCCGTTTGTCCAGCGTTCTTTCCCTTACAAAGCCAAGCAGCTGGTCATTGACTAAAGAGAGATCTCTCTTGCCGGCAGTAATAATTGTAACAATAACATCATGTCGAATGGCTTCTTCTGGGTCATGTGATCTAACCTTCAAATATTCTGTTATGAGCAGAAACAACAAAAATCTTGGCTTTGTTACAAAGGTGTGATGTATTCTGATTTATTTATAATGTTAAAACAATTAAATGTCAGCCATATATCACAACCATGTAATCTATTAAATATAGAGCGACCCACAGGAAACATTTGTTCCGATGTTTTCTGTGTTAAATATAAAACAATTAGATAGCCGTAAGTATCAGAAGAATCTAGAATAGCTTTTATGATAACCTCATTTGCAAGAAGCAATAAAGTGAAATAAAGCTGACTATATTGTAAGTAAAGGGGGTGAGGGAATAAGAAGAAATAAAAAGAGAAGAAACTCTCATTCCCAAAGAGTGAAAATATAAATAATAAATGAAAAGTACTGACAACTGTTGTAGAATAGCTTGCATCAAAAAACAACACTATTTTCAGTTAAGCCTGAAAATCTTCTCATAGTTAAAATGATACTGTAGTGAAAGAAGAAACTTCATAGTTTAGCTCAGCAAAAAGGCATTTTCTGAACTCAGTGGAGGAGACTCTTGGGGAACACAGTGACTGGTTTTGAAAGTAAGCCAGGATGTTGCACCAATATTTGCTTTGCCTCACCAAGTTTCTTTAGAACTTGAAATTACTTTAATTCTGCAATGGGTAGCTTCTTAACAGCTCACTCTGACGAACTCCACACAAAATCACACATTCCTCTCTTCCTAATAACTAGCACTTGTCTTCAACAGAAATCAATTACTCAGCAGATACCTCTTCCATCCAACATCAAGCACTGGACTTGATACATTTCAGAACTACACTGCTATGCATAAAAATAATTATTCAGTTCCCACATAATTTTGTAGATTATTCTAAACCCCTGTATGAGCATCTCACCAGTGAGGTCTTTTGCTAAGTCTGGATGGTTCATTAAACAATGACTGGCGAATTTCACACTCTCTAATCTCACAGGGACATGGATATCATTGAACCTAGAGGGACACAAGATGATGAATGTTAATTTTTAATTAGCTTTGCAAATCCGTATTATTCTCTATGTAGTAACATGTGTTGATAGTATGTTCTGTTAACTGTTAGAATACTCTTATATGGCAAAATTATAGAATATAAATGTTTTGAATTTATCTCCATAATGTACTTCATACAAATATTTGTTATTTCTTGTGAAATTCAGTCAGGACTAAAATTAAAGGATGAATATGCTGTATGTGGATAAAATGTTGACCCAATGGATTTTGCCCACTGACTTCTGAACACAGTTCTCCATACAATGGCAACTGTGTGTGTGCATATATATATGCACACACAAAATTACAGAAATGTAAACTGGCATCTAACACATACCATTTGAAAACACTGACTTTCTAAAAAATTATAAACTTCTACATTTACTTAAATGGACGTATCTCTTCACTCAGAAAGGTAAATGCCAAGCAAAACAGGTAAGAGTTGCAGGTACAGCTGCACAGTATGAAATTTCAGACAATGCTGGCATAGCTATTGTGTAATTTCTGTTATGCATGTAATGTGCTGTCTATGTAATTTATATGCCCATAGCTGACAGCAATATAGCAGCAGTCCTTTAGGCTTCTTCCTTCTAAAATAGAACTGTATGCAGTTTTCTGCTTTGAAGATTTAACAACATAATTTGTTCAAATAAAAGCAGTTACACCCACTAAAAACAGAATGAAAAACGCAATACTATAAGAAAATTTACAACAAAAAGAGCAGAAATTCGGAATTCTATCCCATTTCTCTTACCGCCCAAGAAAGCACTGCCAAAGAGGTCGATTTTGTGTGGCCAGATCAGAATCTTTGGAGCCAAAGAGTTTAGCCAGAAGTCGAACAACAGCCAAACGTTCTTCTCCATCATTGCTCTAAAAATCGAAACATGAAAAAGGAACTGTAAATCATCATCCATAATACCTTAGTTATAATTTCTGGCTTCCTTTTCTTTCTGTTTTTTGAACAGTTAAATTTAAAATTGGGTTTGAAAATATTTCTGATAATCCTCATTCTTTTTTATATTATATTATTGGATTAATATGAGGCAAGATATACAAATACCTATTAAGCTAATGTATTACAGACACTGAATAGATGGCTGTGCTTGGAAAGTAGCTTCTCTTTCAGGAGTAAAAACCCGTACACAGTACGGTTTTTCAAAAACCAGTTATTTGTTATTATTCAGTTATTTGAAGAACACAGTACTCTGACTAACATATATTTGACAACTTCAACAATTAATGATTAGTTTTAAGACATTCTTTAAGACTATTCCATGTGTGTGGAAAAGACACCAATTAAGATGTTATAAACACATGTGCACTAATGAAAGCTACATGTAATTTCACCAAATACCCATTTCTTTGTTACTTTTGTTTGTTGCAACCGTAGCCTACATGTAGATCCACACATACAAAATTATTTCTCTTGTCCACTTACAATCTTAGGAAAGACAAACGGCTTTTTAATTAAAATCCCCACAAACCTCCACATCAGGATAAATTAACTATCTTCAAAGATTCAAAAGCAGTCAGCTGACTTATTAGCTGATAATAACAAATCTGATAGAATATTAGGAAATACTTCCTCTTATTATTAAAACATTATTTCACAGAAGAAAATTCTCCAAATCAATACTGAAGCTGACACATATGCGTTTCATAAGGTAAGCCAACTACAATCTAATAACTTCATAAATTTTGGGTGTAATCCAAAGATTAAGTATATAAAACTTTTGCATTAGACTGCATTAATTTATCATTGTAATGATTATATATATTTCGTGTGCATAATACGTTTGTAAGCACAATAAGCACATAATTGTATACAGATTTCCAGTATCCTGTCTTTAATATTATATTTATCTTCAAAATAAAGCAATAAATACAGTATTTTTATCCCTCTAGTGTAGAACACTTACTAAATCTATAGTTCTGCACTTTTAATATCTCCACAAATTTTACTGATTGTCCAAAGCTGCATTGTAACCCACCTTCAGCTTGAATTCCAGCTGTGGCATGACAGACAGCAGTAAGTGAGGATCTATGGCAAAAAGCTCTTGTATCAAGTCAAACACATGTTCTGATAAGTCACTTACTGAAGACTTTCCCAGTACCAGAACCTGGTTAAAAAACTAAAATACAAACAATATTAAGTAGTGTATTTTCCCTCATTAATGCAAACATTATTTTAAAAAATTATTTTAATGTAGTATCATTAATGGTTTTATACTAATGGAAGACAATCAATGCACGATTTTTTCATTAAATCAAAGTATTTCACCCTTACAGTTTTGGCTCAAACAAATTACCAACATCCTTCTCAGTTCAGTTCTATTAATCCTATCAAGATAGTTTAATACATGACAATTTGATAATTTCAAATCTTAATAACTATCTCCCAAGCAAAATTAACACGTAATAAAAGAATTGTTAACTTAAAATGCATATTCATCCAGCAGAACACTGACCAAAAAAAATTAGTAGTTTTAAAGAATTTTCTTATAACTGAAACCCAATCCAATTGAAGATCATCAAATGCTGAAAAAAGAGGTTCTCTGCTTCAAATCCATTTTAAAGAATGTCAGACGTCTTTATGTTATGTCTTGCAATATTTGATGGGTAATGTATCAGGGTCATTAGTGATCTAACAGAAACAAACCAAAGTAGCCTAAATTATGAATTATTTATTTTTGGATTTATATAAGATATATTAAAATTTAATACTTCCTATTAGATACTATAGGTTAATATTATTTAAGCAGTGCAAATGCAATAGCAAAACAGTAATTACACACTTGAAAAAGAAAGTAAAGAGAATAGTATTAAATCAACTCCAAGGTTACTTCATGTACTATCCTGTTTCCAGATATGACTAATTAAAAAGCTTAAAAAACCAGGAGAATTGGAACATGGCAACTGTTAGTGAAACTCCTTGAGCTTTTAAATACTTACTGATTAATCTTTTATGAACTTGCCTAATCCCCTTTTAAACTACACTGAATTTTATGAATTCTATTGGCTTCAGCACCACGGAAAGGCAACAGAATGGATCAGACCACACTCACCAAAGACTGCAGTAGCTGTATGCAGAACATACAACACTCACATTTGACAAAAAGGAATTATAATTTGAAGGAAGCCTTGTTATAAGCATAGTTCTTTTACTCTTTATGACTACAAGTCATAGCAAGTTTAGGAGGGGAAAAAAAAAAATCTAGCAAAGAGCCAGTAGTTTGAAATGCTTCATCCTAAAGCTTGGTATGAAATGAGGCTGTCTGGTTGCTGGACATATGAAGTATGAATAATTATTTTTGTTGTAATAGGATTTTTGGTGGTCACCTATTTTCACAGCCTAGATTTAGGCTGAACGTTAGACTGAGATGGATAAAAATTGTTTTCCTCTTCAGCTATTTGAAACACTCCACATACTTACCAACCAAGCCAACAATATCCTATTTGGAAAATGGTAATCTTGTAGCTACCTTACAATATATAGCTTCTAAAACAATACTTAAAAGAATAAAAAACCCCACCGTATCTCCAGTAATTCAAGACAGTAACAAGAACACTTGTTACTTGCAGGTAAGGTGGATTAATTACTTTACATACATTGGCAATACACGGTTCAATGGTCTGGACAGTCCTTTTCAACAGGACTTTTGCAAGATCAAACGCTTGTTTGTTAAGGTTCTGAAATAAAGAAAATATAATAAAATTTTAGAGTTTTCACATGCAGTAAGAAATTTTGAAGAAATAATATCATACCTCCATACTCTGAAAATTTGCCAAATTTGGCACTGAAAAATGAATTAATTTAAAATAGTATTTAAATGTGGTTTTGTTTGCCCCTCACATACTCATTAAGGGTACACTCTGCAGCAAGTTCAGCCTTGTCTAGAGGGTAAAACTGCACTGACTTCTCCACAGACGGCACCATATGCTCTGAGACAGCCCACAGTGAGCACAGAAAGCACCTACACTTGGGCAGAGTTAGCAGTTAACTTTCCAAGTAAGCATTTGATTGTTACGTGACAAATCTGAACATTGTTTATATTGCTCTTGAGCAAGAAAAAGAATGTAACTGCACATCTATAAAACTTGACTGTCCAAGTCTGCACAAATCCCATATGCAGTATCTCATACCATCTAATGATTAACGCAGCTTGGAGGGAAAAGAAATAAAAATGAAATAGCTGATTGCCCTGAAAATTACAAACCACTGCAGACAAAATGCAGGTAAAGCCTAGGAATGACTGGTTCTTGGAAAGATGGTATTTGGCAAGTCTACATTGAGAACAACTCCCTCATGTTCTTTTAACTAATGAGATGACAAATACAGTTCACCAACAGAAAGTAAAGAGAAACAAGTGGCCAAAGGCTCAAACAAGTATCTGCTCAGTCACCGAAGCACTAAACTGATGTCTCATGATAGAAGACAGACTGATATGTATAAACTCTTCTCAAAAAATATCCCAACACTTTCTCTCCAAACAAGCCAAGATTAAAATCTTGTTGACTGGTATGCTGGTATTAAACTAAAGGACTGCCAACCTCAAACTTAAAAATACATTTTCTATGGATCTTCAATATAGCTTCTTCCACACAACCAAACCAACAACCAAAAAACACATGCAAACACAAAACACCACAATACCAAATAACCAAAACAGCCTAGAAAAGTAATGTGTATCTTAAAAAAATAAACAGCTATTAATAAATAATAAACAGATAATCAGTCTGTTAGGAGAAAAGAAACCCCATGGGTCTGGATTAGTCATGCTGTAGAACATGCAGAAGAAAATACAAATCTGTGACATATGAAAATATTTTTAAGGAATAACTTAAGTAAAAGTGTGAAGAAAAAGTGCTGTTGTTACAGGAAACAAAGTAACACACACCAACATACTGACCAAATTACAATACTGAGCACTGACTTATTTGCTCAGTCATGACCAAGAGCCAGTAAGAGTGGCACCAGTCCTATAAGTGATACTAAATACGCATTACAACCCGGTATTTACACCAAGCTTATCTCCCTCTTTATCAGAGCCTTGCTTGAGAATTTTCTTCATTAGGCAAAACTGTAACAATGTTAATGCTGTAAGATCATATTCACTTTTACTTTGCCTAAACCAAGTAGTCACAACATGCTGCTAAGTTGTACAAGGTTTTATTGGGCCTTTGTACCCTCAGAGCAATGTCCACCATTGTTAATAGCATCACCTGACATATCACCACCCTTTGCTTCTATTCCTGATATCTACTGCCTATAATTCATTAGAAGCAACTTACAAAGAACAGTTTCTTTTCAGAAGGACTGTTGTTATAAAGAGGCCTGTGTCAGCAGTTTCAATAAGACATTATCTCACTGCTGTCAATAAAAATGATTTGACAGAATGGCATTCCTGTCTCACGAGTATGACAGAAGGAATGCAAACTCATCTCAGACAATAGATACTTTCATAGGCCTGATGAGATTTCACAGGTAAATGACAATGGCCACAGCTTAGTCAATCCGATGCTAGACATTTCCATGAATTCTCCCTCTTTGTGCAACCAATGGAATAATTCCTGCTTTTATATAAAGTAATTTAACTTTAATTATGTAGTCATAGATGGACCTGCCTTAATTTTTCTTACTATTTTAAATTAACAAATGAACAAACAGAAACGCATACTTGGTAATCAGAGCAGTTCATCTACTGTAACTAATAACTAACTGAAACCAACAGTACTCCATACTATTTTTTTAAGTACAAGTGATTTAGCAAGGGAATCTTCTTGGTCAATGTAAGGCATCACCAGCCTGCACCTCATTTTCCCTTATTCAACAGCTAAAGGAGGTGTGTTTATTCTCTCTTCAAATTTATTAAGGCATTACAGTGAACGTACTTTAAAAGCTCAAGTGCAGACCCAGTGATCCCCTCTTGGAGGAAGAGCTTGTATAAAATTCCTCTAGGAGGGGGAGCGTGTGTGTGTTATGTGTCACTTTGTCCCTTATAAGTTAATTAAATGGAGAAAGATAATGGAAGGGGTGGGAAGCACAACTAGGAAGGTGGAGCAAAGTCTGACTGGCAAGCTGAGGAGAACAGCAGGACACCACAGAAGTCTTGGGGATATCTTCCCCTTGCCCCCCCTTTTTTTAAATTAAAAAATATTTCACATCTTCTCTATTAAAAAACCCCTGACATATCCCAAAATCAAAACAACCAACTACCCACAATCCTCAAGATAAAATGTTTTCCTATTATATTTGCTTGAAAACACTTTATTTATGTTTCAGTACAGAGATCCTGAGGTGGCACAGTCTCTTGGTGTTGAATAATCTAGACACAGCTAATGAACAGCACCAAGTAATACCCAAATGAATGTGAGAAAATAAAACAGTCACGACAGCTAAAGTGTATAAAGAGATAAAACAACATGCAAAAGGTAGTAAGACACATTGTTATTATAACATTATACTACGATAATATTTTACTTGGCAGACCTTGTGTGCAGGAATGAGGTTAATCAAAATTGAGTCCAGCAGCTCCTGAGTTACTCCATCGCCTTCCATGATGATAGAACTCATCAAATCCAGCATATGCATTTGTACCTTCTGGTTGTGGCTATTACTAAGATCATAAAGAATATTACCAATATTAAATTCTCAGACCCTGACAAATACTACCAAGTACAATCAAGAAACAATACCTAATGCTGTCCAGTTAGCTTTCCCTTACATTCTCCAAATCTCAAAACTATATTATGTGCCTTTCCTCTCTTATGGAAAGGTTCAAAAACCTAGAACAACCTAGCTCTGCTTTAAGAGAATAAAATTTAAAACGGACAGTAACAACCAATATAAAAATGTAGATAAACTACTCAGAATGAAGTATACTGTTGTAACATGGACAAAAAATTTTAAAACACATTTACTTTCAGACACACATCCCTCCGTAATGTCAGCAGTTCACACCGATTTGCTTTCCCTGTAGCTCTTTATTTAGAGAAATAAAGACATCTGTTCAGGCATATTTATCTGTAGACTACGCTATAATTCTGTCTACCCCCAAACCTGATGATATTTTGACAGTTTAATAGAATGGAAGCGATTCAACTTACTTGATAACTGAAAAAAGAGTCCTAAAAAGCTGAATAAAAATTTCATTGCAATCTTCCAACTCAAAGCAGATGTTGTAAGATTTGACCCAAGCTAAATTCTAGAACAAAAATTAGGATATTTAAGCTAGTACAACTTCACATTAAGTCACATAAATATAATCATGTTAGTTACATATTTTTTTCTATTTAAGGAAAAATACTATACAATAGATGTACATGCTTTGGGGAAAGTGACTGGATATTTGCTTTGCATATAAAGAGCTCCTAACACAGAAGAGCTTTGCACGATACATCCAGAAAAAAATGAAACACAGAATAATCTGATTTCTAAAGTATAAAAGCTGATTGACAGAATGTTAATATAATAGGACCCTATTTTTCTTCATGTTGTGAAACAATACAATTTTAAACATCGTGTTTTAAACATCAAATATCTTGTTTAGAAATGAGATACTATTTCTAAAAGCACACAGAACACCACCACTCAGTTATTGTCAAGAGTATGGTTTTGCAACGTTTTTAAAGCAAAAATCTTACATTCCTTCTCCCATCACCAATATAAGCACATTTGCATTTTAATCAGCATTTGAAATTTTCTCTCTAGATAAAAAACCCCCAATGTATGGAATTGTTAGATAAAGGCTAAATGTTAATAAACACCAATTGTTTTAACATGTCCTCAACTACAGACTGACGAACTTGTTGAACGCCAACAGCATTTTAAGTACTAAAAGAAGCAAGTCACTGAACTTTAATGAGACTGGTGTGATTTACAGAATAAAAGAAATTTGCCAGGCAGTAATACTGGCACATCAGGAGAAAGACTATTACACTTCTTAGGCTTACAGAGCTGATACCATCTACTGAAAGTTACAACTATTGTATTACCTCTAATAAGTAAAAGTATCTGTTAAATTGAGGGCTCTTCGTGTCCTCCAAGCCTTTTAATTGTCTTGTAATAAACAAGAATATGTCCTGTCAAAAAACAAAGTTTACAAGCTTGATTCTGCAGAAAGTAAAAATGCAATCATTTAGTAGTGACATCTACCCACATTTTCAAACTCATAATGTGAGAGCATTAAATTGTCTTTTCTAGGCACTGACAGAAATCTATCACCAACACAGATACTGGCCATCAAGCATTCCTTTACACATCTCTGGCCCTTAAGTATTACACTGACTTACAGGAATAAAGCAATGTCTCTTTAATAAAAATGAAAATCAGTATACATGGGAATAAAAACATTTTTCCTGTTGGTTTTTGGGTTTTTTGTTTTGCGGGGGTGGACTGTTTGGTTCATTTGGGGTTTTTATGGGGAGGGGGTGGTTTATATTTTCCTCAGGAAGAATATGGTAGGAGAAAACCCTTTAGCTTATGAAGCATTTTACCTTAAGTTTGTCATGGGAAGTATATGGAGCTTCAGGAGCATAGATACGAAAGATATCAGCCAAGCAACATGCTACAAGGAGGCGCACATCTTTATTGGGATTCCTGAGGAAGAATTCAGATGCAAGGTGCAAGGCTAAAGGGAGATACTGCTGCTTCTCATCTTCTGAGTCCTGGTCCATATCCATGAAGGTTTTTACCACCATCTGAAAAACACCGGGAAAAAAAAATTTAGTTCCTTCTGCTTCTATTCCTTATTACTAAACAAGTCTTTTTAAAAGGATGCAGTGCTATCAATACATGTTCTGATGCATAATCACAGCTAGTACTTGAATTTTTGTTAGGACCAATATCAGAAAAAGGAAAGTATTAATCTGATACTTAAAGGTTTATTGAACTTGATATTTTAGATTAAGACACTTAATCTAAAACTGACAGAATAAGCAGAACTTTGCAGTTCTGCTTATTCTGTCAATCTTGACCTGAGGTACAGCTCCGAAACTGCTGTGCACAGATGAGTTTGGAGATGGCAGCTTCTCTTCCTCAAAGCAGTCCCAGAGCAATTTCAAGTGAGGACCCACCTCAGTATGAATAGCGTGAGGGGCTGTAAGCCATCTGGCCTAACACATGGCTACAGTACAATGCAGCTGCTTTAGAGCTGTGCCAAGACTAGAGGAGCCTAAGAGGCCACTCTTAATACTCTGCCTCTATTGAGGCACAGACCTCACAAAGTACTTTACATATGCACAATCTTTCTATCTAGTTTAAACAAACTAGATACTGGATAATTTAATCCCTCATGTAAAGTAAGTTAACACTCCAGATCTACTCTTTCTGCATACTCAGAGCTGCATCTTTAGCCTTATCAACATAATATAAAAACCACATGGTTTTCTTGTTTCTTCTAGCACAGCTAAGAACTACTAATTCCTATGAAATGCCACCAAAATAGTTTATTTTTAATTCTTATACAACCCCAGTTAATTGAAACTTCTCAAGATAATGATTTGGCAAAACTGAAAGTAAGAATTTAGTCTGAAGAAATAAAAAGCTGCAGATTTAACTTTTGGAACAGTGTTTGTTAAAGGATGAGAATGACTTCTATGATGTCAGCACAGAACAGGCAGACGTGCCAGAGACTTTGTATGACCTTAGTGAAATCAGTCTTTGTGTTCCGTTCCTCCCTGTCACTTGAGCATCATTAGAGTTAAAACTGTGAAGGACAGCCACACTGCATACCAACAGGATTTGGTATGCCCACTACAGACACAGTATACACAGTACACACAACAGAGATACAAGAGAGAACACAGAATGATAAATCTTGATGGGTCAAATTCGCCTCTAAAATAGTAAGAGTAAAACACAAAAGAAGACTGAGCTCTCAGCTAATAAATGCATCTCTTACTCTAACCAGAATTTTTTTGTTATGGTGTCATTCAAATGATTCTAGGGTTGCTTCTCCATTTTTAAGCATGTCCCTGCTTCCAACATGAAAGTGCTGTCTTTAAGCTTTCTCTCCTTCCTGAGTTTTGAAATACAGTTTTAAATCCAGTATATCTTATAAATTAAAATAAATGTTTGACATCAACCTTTCCTACAGTACATTACTTAAAAATCATCCTCCATTTCTATAAAAGTAAAATCCAATTTGCCACAAAGACAAAGAAGAGGAGACAAAAAGAGAGAGGAGAAAAACCCTACACAACAAACAGAAAAAAAGAGAACTTAACATCTACAGCCCAGAAAGATACAAATTGTATCTTACTGGTCTGTTTTCTTAAAAATATTCTTAAGCTATGTTTTAAAGCCCTAGATGAAAGCACAAAACCATCCTTCTACTGACAACTCAGGTCTGTCTGTTACAGGGCCATTTGTCATTGTGTCCTGGGGTGCATCAGGCACAGCACTGCCAGCTGGCCAAGGGAGGGGATTGTCCTCCTCTGCTCTGCACTGGTGTGGCCTCACCTGGAGTCCTGGATGCAGCTAGAAATTGATCTGCTAAAATAATCTGCTAAAGAAAATGAAAACCTAAAATAAACTCTAGATACAAAAGGCTAAAAGGCCAAGTAATTTAAGGTTTTGAATGTCCAAACTGGAAACCACTTATTATCATGCTACGACAGTTTTATTCCTGAAAAATGTGATCAAACTGTTACATCAAATGTAACAGAAACTCACTAATTTTTCAAATTACAGTAGTACTGTCTAACTGAAGTCTGGCTGTACAATTGAAACTATCTAGAACACTGATATTCATTTATATAAAAACATAGACTTAGCAGCTTTCATCACAAAAACCTGTTACTGTACTCTGTGCAAAAAGCAGGAGACAAAAAAGTATATTTTAACAATATTAATGTAACATCATCTATTCTTTTCCAAACAACTATGCAGTCAATTTAAACACTAATTTTAGCAAATGTAAACACAATACAGCTATGCACATTAATGATTAAATTCATTCTGCATCGCTCTTGATTGAATGCATGTCCATTAATTTGCCACATACTGGTACTTTAGTTAGCTTGAAAAAATGGAAGTATTGTAACTATTCTAGAAAGTGACATTATTGCCATTTTTACCACACTGCCCTGAAATTCTAATTATCAGAGCAAGATTTTACTCTCCCAGGCTCTGCAAACATGTAAGTGAAATGATCGGATTACAACACTGAAGAAATGCAAGTGCCTTCATTCAAACTAGCAAGAAGAGCTAAATGAAGACTGCTGAAGTCACTCTCAACATGTTATGAACATACTGAAAATTGAAAAGTTAAAGCTTTCAGGAAGGTGTTAATCTGATTGTATCAACCATGCAGTGTGCAAGCCAGTCACTCTTGGCTACCCTTTCATCCACTGGAGAGAAATACACAGACCCTGAGTTCAAGCACACAGTCTAGGATGACATCTACAGATGCTGGCTCAGTTTTGCTCAGGAACTCTCCACCAACCATGAAAGCAGCTCAGTGTGACTAGAGGCCTGAAATGATGCTAGAGGAACAATACCTGCATCTTCTTGTGAGACTGTCAACCTTTCAACAGCATTGAAACATACTCAAGAGGTTTCCAAAGGCCTGTTCACACACTGCCCACATCTCACATGCAGCTTATGTGTGGCCTGTTTCCAAAGACAAAATCAGCATGGTATCTTGCCTTTATGTGACTCAGCTGTGGCTCTTGTGCAAGACCTATGCCTCAGCCAGGAATACTAACTTTTGCTGTTCAGATCTGCAGGATTCAGGAAAATGGTTTGTTGTATCAAGAAGCCTACCTACTTTTGAAACATACTGATGACTCCAGTACTTATAGGGAGGAGAGCCATATAAACACCAAGAGAGGACAGGGTAATCAGTATAGATAGTGAAAAGACTCAAACTCACTTGCAGAGAGGAAGGACCAGGCAGATCTAGAAAGGCCTTGCTGCAGTTGGCAGGACAAGCACAAACCTCAGAGCCAATCGCAGCGGGGGGAAGGTGTGTGCATGCTGCATTTGTTTTACTGTTCTTATATCAGCTTATTCATAGGATTCCAAAGCAGTAATGTTTAACAACCCTTGGCTTGTAAAAAGACCAGGGAAAGATACTCAGTATTTATAAGATCCCTTTGCAATTACTGAAAGAAGAAATCCAACAACTGAGAGAATTTGATACCATTTGTTCTAACAGGGATGGTATTTTAAGTTAACATCAGTACTAGGATTAAATACAAAGGATATTTGAAAGTAAAACTTAACCAAATGGATGTGAACCCAGATGACACTTCAAGAGTTAGGACAACTCAAGGAGAGACGCCAAGAAAGGGCTGAAATCATAGCAGACCAAAATAACGCAACTCTGCCATCAGAGTGTTTTTACATTTTTCCGCATGATTTGAACAGTACTATAGGTGATTCTTGTCATTAACTATTAACAATAAATTATATTTTTGTCTCACACCTCACAGTAAAACATAGCAAAATGTTTCACAGACGTATGTCTCTGAAAAAAATACTTCTATGTGGTGCAGATTTAGGATGAGAAGTCTTCATCAGCCTCAGATACAGTCCTGATCTATCAGCCAGAAGCATCAAACTAACGTGGAAAAAAGAGACTTTAAAGTGTGGAGAAAAAGAAAATAAATAAAAACATTCAAATCAGGACGACCAGATGATTGTTATTTCAAAATCTTTAAGTTCCTGACAAATGAAATCACAAATGTAGTAAGTCAGGTTTTGTTGGCTTTTCTTTAAACAACAAACAAGCAAAATAAACCCAAACAACAAACTATACACACCCACCCACCACCACCCCCCCCCAAGCTAACACCCAAACAAGGGAGATACCAACCAAGCAGAGAGCACCAAATATTGATGTAATAATCAAGAAGTAACATCCTGCCTATATATCCAACAGGCTGACATCAGAATTTTGTAATACAAACCAAACCTGGAAAGTGTAAATAAACCCAGAAATCAAGATAAACATGGTAATGAATAAAAAGCAAATTACTTTGGTAACCCTCATTTCAAAACAGCTCATGCCTTTAATAATCAATACTGTATACAAGACCAACCATGACAAGAAACTTAGTTGGAGTGTCAAGAACAGCATCACACTAAGCCCCATGGAAACTGAGGAGCTTGAGAGAGATGAAAATTAGGCCAATATTGTCCCCTTAGCCCCTTCCTGAAGTGATAAACTGAAAGAACCTTTTGACTAAATGAATTTATTGGTGGAGAATGGTGTTAAAACTGACCCTATTTCCATAAAACTGGTACAAGAAGTAGGAATTGATGGTGATGACACAGTTACAGAATGGCAGTAAAGGACAGGATACTTTATGAGAAGAACAGATATACAAAAAAATCACCACTGGTAAATCTTCATATGCGCAGTGCTTAAATCCAAGACCTTATGCTGTTAAGAGCTTATCTGCTATAAACAACAGAAGAGGAGAAAGATGGACATTTAGTAAGCAGTTGTAAAGAATTTATGAGCCAACAACAGGCTATGTACATGAAAACAACGAAAATGCAATTGCAAGATATGACAGAAAAAGGAAAGGAAAAAACAGCAAGACAACTCATGAAATGCTAAAAATACTAAATGCTGATTGGAAACATTATTTAGTCCTGATTACCCTCATTAATTAAAAAAAAAATTTAAAAATGAGGTATAGAAGGTATCTGCCAAAGGAGTCTCAAATACCTTTTCTTGTAAGGAGACATTTACCAGACTGTGCTAATTAAAAACAACAGCTGAAAACCTCTCTTTGGGGCCAGTCCTGTTTAATACCTTTATCAATGATCTGGACTAAGGGATTGGGTGCACCCTCAGGAAATTCACAGATGACACCAAGTGGGTGGCAGTACTGTCTGCTGGAGGGCAGAAGGCTCTGCACAAGGACCTGGACAGGATGGACTGATGGGCCAAGGCCAGAGCTATGAGTTTCAACAAGGCCCAGTTCTGCACTTGGGTCACAACAAGCCCATGCAGTGCTACAGACTGGGGCACAGGGGCTGGAAAGCTGCTCAGCAAATAAGGACCTGGGGGTGCTGGTGAACAGCTGCTGAACATGAGCCAGCGTGTGCCCAGGTGGCCGAGAAGGCCAATGGCACCTGCCCTGTGTCAGCAACAGTGTGGCCAGCAGGACCAGGGCAGTGACTGTCCCTCTCTACTCAGTACTGGTGAGGCCACACCTTGAATCCTGTTCCCGATTCTGGGCCCCTCAGTTCAGGAAAGACTAAGTGCTGGAGCAAGTCGAGAGAAGGGCAATTCCCCATTTTCACTACAAATTCTTTAATCTATACTCTCTCACAAGACATTTAACTGGCTTTGGATAACTTGGGGAAGGGAAAAATGAAAATGAAAAGTTGAAAAAAAGATGATACAAAGCATATTTTACACTCTGTGGGGAAAAGACTATTTGCTTTCTTCTTTATATCCTGCTCACCAGGTGAAGCCAATGAACAGGGTTTCCAGATGTGATTACAAATGTATCATACGAAATGTGAAGTTGATGCGGCAACAGCAGTGTAGCCACAGTGACACCCCTCTGATTGGGCAAGCAGTTTAACTGGCTATTCTTCCCCTGGGGACTGACCTACACTAGGCTTTTCTTTGGAGTTCCGGCCAACTGACCTATCACAAGCAAAGAAGTCACAGATTGGTAATTACCACTATGTTTGCATTGGTGAAAGAGCATACTCAGTATTATTTTACTTACATCAAGCAAGTCAGACTATTTTCCAAGAGCCTAGATATTAAATTGATCTGACATACAAAAAAGCAGAAAGAACTGACTACTATTTGTAATAAAAACGGCATACAGAGCAGATAGTTCATGGATTACTTGAAGTAATTTCCTTGATACACATTTTTAAGTAACTACAAAATGAATTCAAGCATCACATAAATAGGACAAGTATTGTTACCAAATTGGAAGAGGGGTTGTACAATTAGCCACATATTATATCTTCGTAATCAACACACAGTAGAATTCCAGTTCTGTTGTAAAGCTCTAAGATGCCTCATAGTAACATGAATGCAACAGAAGGGGGGGAACAAGGCAGATAAAATGAGAGAAAACAGATGCCTTAATCCAAAATACTTTTCATGGCACAAATTAGACGATGCTTTTTAAATAGCGCTTCAATATTTTGCTCTGCAAAAATCAGTCACGTAACACTGACACCTTGGTTACAGCAACTCATATGGGCTGCTGCACGGAAAAGTTCCAAGAAAGCACGCTTCCCAAGATTACAATGGTGCAAAAGGAAGTAAAATTCTGTCCTTCCTGCCCAGCAGAAGATAATCCTGATGCTGTTATCACTGCATGTAATAAATCTTGTACTCTTTGGCCACGAACAAGCCCACGCGAAAAATCAGATTCATGATGTGCAAAGAAAGTACTACATGCCTTTTCTTATCGCTACAACCTTGTCAAAATTATTTTGCTCAGAACTGAGTGTTTTAGACAATATCATTGATTTAAAATTTTTATTAAAGTAGGATTTGGAAGATTCAAAACCATTTTTGTACACCCTTAGTTCCTTCACCACTATATGCAACAGTAATGTCCTTTTTCCTGCAAGTAAATGGTACTTTAAATCCAAGTCCATTCCTTTTGTGTTTAAGCAGGTACCACTATGCTTCATGTACGAACAACCTGTAAGTTAATTTATATTCACACTATTGCAACAATATGGAATCTTTATAAGCTCTTCTTTCTTTTGAAATGAGGACTATTTGAAGTGATCACATGCAACCAAAATCGTAGCTATCTGGAGACAGGTTTGAACTGTGTACTGCTATTACTGGTTGGCAGACAGGTCTGAATTTCTGTCTGGTTTTGGCTCCACATGACACGGAGATCCCGTTTAACCACTTGCAGCCGCCATCTCCTTCTCCCTTTCCTATTACTCACCCTGCCCTACTTCTGGCCATGCAGTGCCAGTGCACCTGTTGAACAACTCTGTGATTAAATTTAATTTACTGATCTGTCTGGAAAGACTCTGGGGAAAAGTCCTGGATAGTTTTCTAACAGGCATAGTTAGATTGTAGACAAATCTGATACATTGCAGAACAGTAGCAGGAAGGTAGTTAGACTTCAATAGCCAAGACCATGAAGCGAAGAACTTAGTCTTCCAGTGCATAAACTCTTAACAAACAACCCAATAGTGGCACAAACTCCTAACCTTACTAGTGGCAAGCTCAGGAAGCCTGAAATGGGCAGCTATAGATAGGCAAATCCTACTAGATCCCCAGAAAATTTACCTTTACCTCTATTTAGTAAAAACTGGCATAAAATGTAATCAACGGTCATTTTAAATTCAAGGTCTCAGAAATGTATTGCCACAGTAATTTTCAGAACTTGCATCCAATGTATCAATTAACTTATTCATTTTAATTTAATAATCTGTCTCCTGGGTTTTTATCATGACCTGAGACAGCAGAAGTTTTCCATTTACCTTTTTGGGCCATCACTTTCTTTTTCTTTCAGTTCATATTATTCTCATCATATCCTCATCTCCTACCTTTGGAGGCAAAGATTCACTCCAACTTCAGTATTGCACAGAGTACACTCACATAGTATGCAAACGAGCATATGTATCTGATTCATATAAGGGAAGCGTAAGATAGTATTCACCATCTGGCTCCTTACCCAGCACTGAAGTCTACAAGGTTTTTCAACAGAAGCTGTTCAGTCAAAGATTTCATTGAGTAGCCTCAACTGATGCATCAGAATTCCCTCATATAGTCCTTTACAACCTCATGAAGTCAAAGTTTTATTTTCTCTCATTATTCTCCACCGTGCTGTAATCAACATTAAGCCTAGAAGCTCCCACTGAATCAATTCAAATTATTTGACTTAAGACAATCTGTGAAATTCTCCTTGGCTGTAATGAACAAAACCAACTCACCTCATCACATTTCCCAAACAGCTAAAAGGTTTTCAAGTGTGCAAAGTGCTACCTAACATTAGGTCATTGTATGGTTTGTCACCAACAAAAATTATTTCTTGATATCTACTTTTTATTTACAAGCAGCTTTTGATGCATAACAATACTTGGCTAGTCAATCCAAGACCTTTGAAAGTTACTTTAATGCAAGAAACATTGAGATATACTGTTAGTTTGGCTGTACCAATATTGCAATCCCTAAGGTATTTTGTTATCCCCATTTTAAGCTGGTTCACACAATTTTTCTGACACAAACTACAGTCACAATCAAATCACACGTTTTATCAATGGATATATACTTCTCAAATAATGAAATGAGAGTGCACATATTTACCAGCACATTATCTTTTCATACTCACACTACTTACCATCTCTGACATATGTATGATTTAAGTGTGGTGTCACAGCACTAGTTTTCATTTAAGTGATGCAGTCTTCAGCTATCCAGTCTTTATTACTGGGAAGGTTTGTAATGGTATTCTTTCCAATTTTCCTGCCAAAGACTAATAATTGTTTAAGTACCCTAAGAAGGTTCCTAAAGTCATCTAAATTATCAGAAACTTTGCTTCCACATACATAGATACATAACAGAAGAGTTTTGCAGAGGGACTAAAAAGAGCCTGTTTTTTAAATGTTCTAGTGATGATTCAAGACGTCAACAGTTCAAAGCATTTCATTAGTAAGTCCTCCTCCCCTTCGTATACTGGTAAGTGTTATATATGGCTGGGGCAAAACCAAAAAAATTCTTCCCGCTGTATTTCCCATGGTGAGGGAGTTTCTATTTCCATATGAAGTTTTGTAAATACTTCGATAATAGCCTCCAGATGTGAAGAGAGAGGATTCTTCATAACCAGCTGAATGCTGTGTGTTGATTCGTTTCCTCCTCCACAGAGAAGGTGATGGTAGACAAAACAATGGCTTTGCATTTCTACTGTGAATTGACAGTAAGGATTCATTTTGAAGTGATTATTTAAGATCAGTTCTTACAACACAATTGTGTGTTAGGGGTTTCACATTAAAGCACACCTAGAGAGCTATGCTGCCAACAATACTGATGTTGTGAATACTATATCCATGTCTATTTCTATACTATGGTGCAGGTGCGTCCCATGGTACATCACACAGAAGTAGGGCATATATAAAGAACACCAAAAGAATACAATGCTTTTTCCTGCTTGTGTTTGTAGTAGGTTGATCCTGGCTGAATGCCAGACACCCATCAAAGCCTCTCTATCACTCCCCTCAAGAGCTGGACAGGGGAGAGAAAATGTAGCACAGGGTTCCTGAGTTGAGACGTGGACAGAGAGAGAGCACTCACCAAATACTGCCACAGGCAAAACAGGCTCAAATTAGAAATATGAACTGAATTTACTACTAACAACATCAGAGCAGGATAATGAGAAATAAACCCTTAAAAACGTCTTCCCTCCTATCCCTCCCTCCTTCCCACCTCTACCTTCTCCCCCAGCAGCACGGACAGACAGGGAATGGGGATTATGGTCAGTTGTTATGTCTACATGTTGCTAGTCCCACTACTCAGGAGAGGAGTCCCCCGGCTCCAGTGTGGGGTCTCTCCCATGAAGGACAGTTCTCCATGAACTTCTCCAACAGGAGTCCATCTCACAGGCAACAGTTCTCCACAGACCGCTGCAACACACGTCACTCATCCACAGGGTGCAGTTCTTCAAGGACAGGCTGTTCTAGCATGGGTCCCCCAAGGGGTCACAAGTCCTACCAGGAAACCTGACCCAGCATGGGCTCCTCTCTCCATGGGTCTGCAGGTCCTTGCCAGGACCCTGCTCCAGACAGGCCTCCTACAGGGTCACAGCCTCCAGCCAGGCATCCACCTGCACTAGTGTGGGTCTCCTCCATAGGCTGCAGGTGGATCTCAGCATCCCTGTGGTCCTCCATGGGCTGCAGGGGCACAGCTGCTTCACCATGGTCTGCTCCACAGGCTGCAGGGGAGTCTCAGCTCCAGTGCCTGGAGCACCTCCTCTGCCACCTAGGTTTCTGCACAGCTGTTCCCCTCAGATATTCCTCACCCCTCTCCTTCCCTGGCTTCCATCCGTGCAAGTAGCTTTTTTTTTTCTTCTAAAATCTGTTACCACAGAGGTGTTACCACCATTTCTATTTGACCCAGCGGCATGTCCACCTTTGGAGCTGCCAAGGATTGGCTCTGCCAGACATGGAGGAAGCTTCTGGCAGCTTCTCACAGAAGCCACCCCTGTAGCCCGCCCCCAAAATCTTGGCCATGCAAACCCAATATATGTTTCAACACAAACAATAAATGAGACCAATAAAAAAATGTTTCTTCCAAGAAAAGCGTTTTTCTATTTCAGCAATCTTGTAAGCTGTGGTGAGCTGAACACCTCCTAAAGCAGGAAATTATGTGAAATATTTGTACCTTCATCTTTAACTGACTGCACAGTCTGTGACAGTAAAAGAAGAAAAAAATTAAAATTTCTTTCATCTGTGACAGTAAGAAAAGAAATAAATTGGAATTTCTTTCATGGAACTTGCTGAATGACTGGCATTTGCACATAATGCCATCATACGCAGTATCAAAACAAAGGTACCATGGGTCAACAAGAAAATACTCTTTAGTCATGATGTGAAATTTCTGGTTCGTTTAGGAGCCAGATTCCATTGTGCCTTAGAATTGAAAATCAGGGGGCAAATCATGTGACCATGAACATGATCTAGTGCTAAAACTTCCATGAAGAATTTTGTCTCTTGTCATCTACTGGAGTCATAGTACAAGACTGTCATATTAATGACAGCTATACAGAATGCAGAAACTGAGAGTTTCCATTCTCAATGCAAAAGGCTGGACAAAAATCAGAATTGTAAAACTGTAAAAATCTGTGATCTTTTGCAATCAAAACTTATACTACCAACCACTAAGAACAAAAACAAACCCCTACCAAACCAGCACATCAAACCAGCTCCTCAGAAGGCACTGGCTGACATGGACATTCTCTGCCAGCAGCTGGTGAGGTGCCAGCTACAGCGCCTACCAAGTTGCAGAGACGCACTGTTGCAAAGAACTTCTGTTCAGACACATTATCTTTCTGCAATGAAGCACTATTTTACCAGATAATTTTGCTACCTGTTAAGCACTATTACCTGTATCAGAAACACAACACCCACTCAACCCCCCTCCGCCAGCTTCGTCTTTAGGCAGGTACCAAGCTCAAAACCAAGGCACTACAAAATGGACTGAACACAAAATGCAAGAATTTTCTTGCTTTGTGTGTGTCTGGTGTTTTCATTTTATTTTAAACTAGCCCCATCAAAAACAAACTTTCTGAAAATTCTTAAAGCACTGGAAAAAACTGATGCAAAATATGGCACCTGAAACTTATCCGGAGTGGCTTCCTGGCTATAAGTCTTAATTTTTTAATAAGGAGGAAGAAAATTATTTCTAATAAATGCATGAAAAGTATTGTATTCGTAGAATTCTTTTAGCAAGCCTAAATTATTTTAGTGTGCATAATGACAAGCACCCCTAAGTAACAGACTGACTTCTGATATATGTGAAATTAGTAATATTTTTAAGAAATTTTCCATTTAAAATTGTCATTAAAACGGAGTGGGAGACTAAAGGAAAAATAAAAGGCACTGCTATTGCTGATACAAGGATAGGTAAGTCAAATCCACAGTGCTCAGCAAAAGGATGATGCTAAAGATACAGTGATTATGTGTAGGATATTCAGTTTCTGAGAAATAAGACTGTAAAATCAATATGATACGTCTATGCATGTGATTTTAACGTAGGTAGCAAAGAATAATATGGAAAGTCTTCAAGAAATCCATATTACAATCATAACTGCCAATATT
This sequence comes from Machaerirhynchus nigripectus, assembly GCA_013397975.1. Taxonomy (NCBI): domain Eukaryota; kingdom Metazoa; phylum Chordata; class Aves; order Passeriformes; family Dicruridae; genus Machaerirhynchus; species Machaerirhynchus nigripectus. Next base: position 3,066,748 of record VZRQ01009967.1, read on the forward strand.
AAAAGTGTAGAAATACTTCAAATTGAATATATTCTTTACGAAAAGGATTTTCCTAGACTTTACTGGACAGTATTTAAAATGCTGGGTTTAATGTTTCTACTGTTCATTTTATGATAGACTATGTAGACTTTTCCATTGAGTATGGGAATAACGTGCATTTCTATGTTCAATGAAAAAGTAAAAATGAAAAGGCAAAGACAGGAGAGCAACAACAAAAAAAGACAGAAAAAAACAGGTTTTCCCATTTGTGTCTCTGTATCATACCTATTTTTATTTGCTGTGTCTTGACATTTACACCAAATCACCAGTTACAGGGTTTCATTTGTTTTCACTTGTTTCTAACTTTTTGAAACATTTTAATATTATTTTCAAGCAATATAGCTACCTTGAGCTGATTGAAAATTATCCCAAATCCACAATACTAACTCTGTTTATAAAACCATGACTTTTTCTAACCTAATAAAGAAAAAAAAATCAAATTCCTGCTTTTAGAGAGCTCTAATATACCTTTCTGGATTATCAATATTGTTTTAGAGGATATTACGTCACATATCCCAGAGCAGTGGTGGTTTGCTCTGATTTTCTGCAGTTATTTTAATGTTAGGCTACTAAAGTCTTGCCTGGGAATTTTTCTCTAGAACTTAAGAGAACTTAAGTAACTCCTTGTTTCCGTCATAAGAGTTCTGCAACTATTCTGCCTATCAGTTGCATCAAATTCCTTCCTTGTAGGTAGCTAGAATATGACCGTAACTGATGTACCTGTCCCTCAACATTCCTTGCATGTAAATCACAGTTTTATAGCTACTGATTTTGTTAAGATAAGAAGCAGGCAGTATATCAGATACAAAGTGTTAATGCAAGACTTTTTTTTAAGAATGTTTTCAAATAGTGACTGACGTTTTTTAAGAAGTTCCAGTAAGGAGTGTCTTCTACTATAACTTCATTTATGAAATATGTAAAGCTCACTGAGGTCCCAAAAATCAGAGAGCACTACCATTTCCTTGCTCTCCTAGAAAGAGACTTCAGATAAAGACATATAAATAGTGACAGTATAACTACTGTCACTGCAGACATCAGGTATCCATCATTAGACAGTTGCCTCAGACTATTCTTGGTGAACCTACTCATATCACCTGTGTCGTACAGTGTTTACTCATTTTAACCTCCACATTAATTTCCACTTCACTTGGATGCTCTGCAGTTAATGTAACATTTTCATTATTTGTGAATAAATTTTCTGAAAAAAAATTTCACATAACTATGCAAGGAAGAACTCACATCTGGCAGACTTCTCCAAGTTAAAGTCTGGAAAGTATTTAACATTTTTTATTTAAAAATACATGTTATGTATTTAATGCTTAATTTATGTACTTAAATACATCATTCAGGTTCAGTCTCAGAACTGATAATGCTGAATTTACCTGAAAATAACATTTCACTAAACTACATTGCTGGAATCAGCAACCTGCAAGTACCAAATATAATTTAAATAGCTGCCAGCAATATCCTCATAAAGAATGCCTAAAACAGGAGTCACACAAAATTTCTGAAGATCCGGCATACTTAAAAAAAGCACTTGAGGCACAGCCACTCTGTATTTGCAAAACACTTTGGCATGTTCATCCAGAAAAATTACTTATCCTCACCATGACAAAATTTGAGAAATTTCAATGCCAAAGGTACAAAACCACACAGCAGGTGAGACTTGAGGAGTTCTCGAGGTTATACCCTCTAAATTACTTTAACATCTAGTTTAGTACTTCATTAGAAATGTTTTGTTACCCACTAAGTTTTACAGTTTCTGAGTGAGTTACTTAAACTCATTCAGTAAATTCCAGCACCACAATAGAACCAGCGTCTCAAGACAGTGCATGCACTGCAACAGTGAGTAACTTTTGCCTTCACTTGAAATAGCTGGAAAATTAATCTGATTCCTTAAGATCTGGCAGCTGAAACAATGCTAACCTGTACCCCAAGCATGAACATGAATCTGGTACCCAGTGGCACAGGATTTGGTCACTTCACAAATATCTGCGTCTGTCACAAGAGTGTCAAAGAGAAATTTGAGAAGCTTACAAAGAATGCACCAAGCCTCAGTCCAAAAAATTATGATTGCCCAGAACACATAAGAAAGCATCCACTTCACCAATAGGACTGCACTGAAGTGGCCTGAAGCCAAAGTAACACCCCATTTAAAACTGATCTTTGTTTCTCTGACTCAAAAATTACAGACATTTCACTTCACTTGCTCAGCTGCAGTGATCTCAGAACTGTAGTCCACATGCATGTGCTGGAGGTTCAATATGCCATAAAAAAACCCAATGATTGGGAAAACTAAAAAAAGGAGGGGAAATGTTACCTGTAGAAGGACAGAACAGATCTCTTTCACATACAAACTCTGCAGGAGAGTGACAACTAGTTGACTAGATGACTGGCAAAATAAATCACTTGGTTTTTCTTAAGCATACGTAAGGCATTACACATAGGCACAAAATTTAACTTCTTATCTAAAATCATTCTAGACTGTATAGTTATTGCCTTCAGGTCCTGAATCGTATACAGAAGTATTATGTCTCTTAAGTTTGCATATACAAGACTTTAAATACATGAAGCTCCATTGCTCTTACTCTTCAAAAGCCATGAATGGCTTTTGAAACCATGAAACCTTTCCATTCGTGTTCAGTAAGTTGTTTTTTCTGCAGGTTTTTGAATATTTCAAGTTGTTTGTTTTTAATCACCCTCATGATCACAGCATGCAGATCATGTACTGGTATACTGAACCTATTCACAAAAAACTCCTGTGGAACACACTTTGCTGTGTTTGCTTTCTCATCTTCCCATCCTAAAAAGAAAACTGTAACACTGCAATATTTTATTCTGATTGAATTGGTGGTCTTGCTTTGGTTTTTTTAAAATTCAAAATCAACACATTTTGCAATTCATCTTCATAGCAAGGAAGGAAAACTTCAGAATGCACTTTAGCCTACAAATTGTAGAGGTTTGCAATAGTCTTCAACAGCTGCAAGAGTTCATTGGACATCCTAAAAATACTGCTGGCTAAGATTTATGGTCAGGAAACAAAAGCTGTCAACTACAGTCTTCAGCGCCTAAACTCAGACATTAAACTGAAGCCACTTAGCACCTTAAGGAAAATGGCTGAGACCTATTATTTTACTATGAATTTTATTGGAGAGTAGCAGATGAGACAAGCAGATGCTGACCAAGTTACTGGCCTTGGAGAAAACGCTTCAGTATTTTTATTCAACAGTCCCAAAATACTGATATATTCATGAGATTAATTACAGAACTCTGTTCCAGATGTTGAGAGTAGAGCAACTAACCCTAATCCAGATGGGGCTCAAATTCCTAACCAAAGAGAGAGGCCAGAAGATGTTAATCCCAGATTCTACTATTGGCAGTTTCCTCATTAAAGGTAAGTACTGCCTGTACTAAGGACCAAAAAGAAGAACCAAAGGGAAACATCCAGCAAAGAAAAGTGAAGGATAGAGGGAAATGCTTCCTGTTGCCCACTTGAAAGCATTGCCTAGTTCTGCTTTAACTTTAGGCATCTTTCTTTTGCCAGAGCTCTGACTGCTCACATACAGGGTTAAAAATGGTAAAATCACGGGGTAACATTCAAATCAGGTAGTAGCCACCTGCAAGTTGTTGGCACAGTGTCTAGAGTATTTGTTTTGAATTTACCTAGGAGCTGTCTTCAGAGGTCAGAAGACAGCTGATTCTTGTGTGAATCAGGTATTGAGAACCCAAGCGGTAGGAAAGTAGCTTTCCATCACTGAATATACTCTTCCAATTTAAGCATTTTGTATCCTACGTGCTCATCACTTCTCTTGCGTGAGAAAGCAGTATCTCCTCGTCAGCAGTCTTGGAGAAGCCCAGGAAACGCAGAACATCTTCCCCCCTCATTCTCAGTATGACGGTTTTGCAAGCACTCTGATCACGATTAAGACAACATGAAGTCAGTTTATAGTAAAATAGGTATTAGCTTCCATCTAGCTTCCCCATAAATGTATCCGAATTTCTTTGTGTTGGTCAAACCTCTGAACATTTGATCCACCGGTCATGAATGGTACCAGTTACTCACAGGTTGTTTTCATACACTATCAAAGACGTGCCTGGTAATTACAGATTTTTGAATCAAGAGTCACTTAAGGTCTCCAGAAATTATAAACAAACAAAACGACTAAACCCCAGGAATCCCAATATACTCCTCAGATGTGAATATATGCAAAGCATATCCCCACATTAATTTCTTAAGCATTATTTTGAAGTTTTCTGAATTGAAGAGTAACAGTAAAAGCTTACTTCAATAATAATAAAATGAAACAACTAAACCCAACAAGCCACAAACTGAAAGATACGAGCTGAAATCAAATTATTTCAAAGTAAGGATTTGTATAATCAAAATTATCTACATAACTTCATTCAAAAGTTTCTGGCAACATTCCCACACTGCTATTTTCATAGAAGTTTCCATATACAAACAAATTACTACTAGAAAAGCAGGCAAAATTCAGTTCTAAGGTTAGCTGAAGTTTGGCAACTACAGAACTTCAATGCATATAACCACTAAAAAAGTGCAAATTCCTTGTAAACACTGTCTCTAAGAAGAATAAACAAAATTATGTTCAAACATATTTCAACAGGAGCTGGATTTTTGGCCTATTGCAGAGTCTTTAGTATGTTCTGCACAACTCTCAGGTTGCAAAGTGTAAAAAATATTAGGAAAATGAGTTAAAGAAGAAGGGTTTTCAGTTTCTATGAATAATTCCGGAAGCACTTCATGTGCAAGAGTAAACTTGGGGTGTATTCCTGCTGTAAGCCCTGCGGAGTGTTAATAACTGGCTTTGATATGACACGCACACGAAAGAGATTCTACTACTTGCATTTTATCAGTTCGTGCTTGGGGGAGAAAGCTATTTATGGTGCCTATCTGCTGGATAGTACAATTTTTTTTTGCATGTGTGATTATCTGAAAATAAAAGCTTCATCTCTATCTGTACGTATGTATACAGTTATTCCCCTACAGACAGATACACAACCTGTAAGCACCTTTTTTAGCACCTTTTCGTTTAAAGAACAATCAACTACAGCAGGCATTAGGAAGGGAAAAAAGAGTAAGAATGAGAGCCAGCATGAAGACAAATCTGTTTGCAAGCACTGGCCTGTACCGCCTACTCCAAGTCACAGCACAAGACTCAGTAGTTTGGACTGCAGAACAGGAAAAGACCAGTCTAAACATCAAAGACTGCATCTCATAAGCCTCATACTGGTAGAGAATTGTGAGCCATCAGGCTTAGATGGGCCTGAAAAAACACTGAAACCTCAAATTCCTTCTTTTGTACAAACAGGACAGACAATAAGCGGAAAAAGAGAAAACCAAACAATCCTAGAGAAAGAAGAGGTGTTTTCTAAGTACTTCTCTCTACTTACTACAACACCAATTCTGTATTCAAATACAAAATCAATTTATTTTGAAAGTAATTATGTAGTAGGATGAGTGGTATTTATTACTGCAGTTAGTCAGCTAAACATTAGAAAATTCATCATGGATCCCTCAACATTCATGTTTGTTCAAAATTACTGGCACCAGCAAAATCCACACATTTATGTATAAACACAGCACTGATTTCAATTGTTTGTAACCAAAGAACATTCTCCTCTGTTTCTTAGCTTGTTTTTTCAGACATGGAAGGCCAGTACATCACTCACTGCGCTGACATTTGTAGCTCCCTGAAACAATGGACACACTTCATTTGGTTTAGAGATACTGCCTCAAAAATAGAGGGGGTGGAGGCGTATTTGTAAAATTTCTTAGGGTGCAGTTTCACGGCTGTGTGAGTCAACCCAAATCTGCCAGATCTGTCCCTCCATTATGCCAGCACGTATATGGCTGGTAAGTGACACTACTGAAAATTCCCTTTTTCTGCCGAGGTTATTTTTCAGATACATCTGCTTCTTGAAGCAGCTCATTACACGGCTGTAAAAATGACAGGGGAGGGTGAGAATACTTCAGCCCAATCTCAGGGTGCAGTTTAATGACTTAAAAGTTGATTTAGTAAGGTCAAACCCTATGAACACAGTGCTCCAAATTAAGCTGTCACTACAAGTAACAGTTCAGTCTGATATTGTCACAGAGCTTCTGCCAAAGCAAGGAGGGGGTAGTAGGTGATTGTGCAAGTCACACTGATCCAAATGAAAACTTAGCAGGAAAAAGAATAAGTGCTTTTGAATAGGATGACTTCCACAAGCCAGTATCCTGCAAGCCACAGATACATCTGGATTGGCATGGGGAAAACTATAGCCCACAAGCAGCAAGAGTATTTACCTTGAAATGCTGGCTTTGGTGTTTGTGCTTCCCATACACCAGGGTTTGATTCAGGGCAATCCTCTACCTACTGGTATAGCAACTCCATTCTTTCCAACTACACTCATTTTCCCCTCTTTCCCTACAGTCACTCTGTGCCTCTAGTTTTTACTTTTTCTCCTCCTACTCTTCACAAACTTGATTTGTTTGTATGACTTTAACAGTGCTGGTGACACAAATAAGGAAAATTACTTTAAGCCACTGTTCTTCCCGAACAGCAGTGGCAGCAGAAGTGAAAAGGAGCAACTGCTTCTTCAGTAGCAGCATCAACCTAAAAGTACTCAAAAGTAGCCAGATACAACAGTGCCAGGATGACAAACTTCCAGAATACAATTCTGGCAGACTATAAAAGGAATTAGGGTGGGTTTTTTTCTTTTTTTAAATTTTATTTTTTAGATAAACTAAATTGATTTTGACTATGTTAGAATACCCACTATGCAGGTCAGCTCAGATTACTAAACTGACTTTCAATACTCTACAGAACCAACATGTCATTACTTACTCCTTCACCTTTTTACCTTCCTGATGAAATTATTTTTGCCCATAGCTTCGTTTTTCAACAGAAGATTGATAAAGATGATGAAAAATGATGGGAAAACTCTCATTAATCTTGTAAAAACACCAACTAATACTGTCTTAATTTCTAAAATGTTGAGGCTAGTTTTAAAATTAATTTTCTGGGGATGTTGCATGATGACAGGCTTTTAACTGAAGTGTTGAGAGGCATCAATTCAGATTCTGTACAGAAACAAATGCATGACAGGTATCATACAGACCGAAACTGGAGTAACTCTGAGGAGTCTCAAGACAGCGTGAATTAGGGCACAGCTCCACAGTATGAATTCTCAGGAGGCAGAGCCTGTGAGAGAGAGTCCCTCAAGGCGTTTCTCAAACCAGCTTCACTGCTAGATAAAAATCTAGCGGAGAGCTCCATACTCGCAGACATACACAGATATCAGAAACCAACTTTAGCATCAGACATGGAGTGACACCCAGAGCTTCAATTCTAAGATGAGTACTCTTTAATCTATGCAGCATATCCAACTCAGACCAGAATGCTCCAATTTGCACAAGAACCTTAACTAAGAACACCTAAAAATGTCAAAGTGAAACAACATTAAATGGCAGCTTTTAAGCTGTCATCTGACTGAAGGTGATTTAACCTTTAAAGGGAAACATAGGCTAGTACTGAAAGACTGTAACTTTGGAAAACATTACACACCACCCCCGCCTTCCCAGCTGAGCTTTAGAAACATAGACATTAAACTTGGTTTTTACTCCTATTTCAAAGCGATTTTTTTAATGGCTTATTAAGTTTTCTACTGACCTACTTCCAGTTCTATTAATGTGTCTATATTCTACAAAGATATCGTTTTTGTACTTGGTGAACCCTCGATCTCCTAAAGCAAAATTCCCATGATTTTACAGCAGTCTAGACTACGAGTTGCAAGTGGAACAAAGCTGAAATCTTATTTCCAGATTTCCCAATCTCCCTTTGGCTAGAGTTATGCCTACTTTCATATTCTACATACATTTTCTAAGAAAAAAAATGTTACTAACAGCTCACAAATGCAACTTCTAGACCTTCATTTAGTGACTTCACATGAGCAAAAATAGTACTTCTTGCCACTGATATTCTACTGGCAACAGCAGAAGTAGGAGCTTTTGAGAAGAGATGGATTAGAATTTTTCAGCAAAAATGGCATATTCCAACTACATTTATAAAGGACAACTGAATGAGACATTTAAATAAGCATGTATTTTCAGGGAAAAAAGCTTTAAAGCTGCCTTGCATTTCTTCGTTTGCTTTCTAGGTGAATGAATGTTACCTCTGCAGCACTTCAGTGATGAGAAACACCTGTGTCAAAACCCACACATGCAGGGCCACTTTTTCTATCTCTCCCAGATCACTGAACAGTTTTTACCATCCCATTGTGCAAACAAAGCAGCATAATTTCTCAATTATTCCTCTTCATTACTTCATGTAAAGAAAGTTTTTAAAAGAAAAATTATTTTCTTTATGACTGACAGGAATAAGGCCCACAGAAAGGCACGGCAATCAGATTTAAGTGACTGAATATCAGGTTTTACACTCCTAAATCACAAGAAAAAACAATTTTTACATTCTGCAAAATTTACTTTCAAATAATTCCCTACTAAATTATGAATAGCTTGATTGAATTTCAGTAATGAGTTTATTACAGAGAACCATTACTGCATTTGGATAATTAAGTACATGCATGTCTTTTCAAATGGTACCAGAAGAAAAGCACAAAATTATATTATAATAACAGGATTTACCATACTTTGACTACCCTATGGACCAAAAGACAGTAGAAATTTTAAGGTGAAATAAGCAACCACATCTTCCTTACATTGAATTTGTAACAGAAGTCAATTAGCTTATTTTTTTCAAGGAACAACTTATTATAACAAATTTCTTTTCACATCCACATCACTAGTGGCATCATAATAACACTCATTTTGCAAAATTTCTTTCTATTAATCACTTCCTAAGTTCAACTATAGTTTCATTGCAAACATTCTGCTTCAGCATTTGTACCATAATCTTGATTCTAAGTAGCCAGAAAAACCCGAAAAAGCTAATTACATTAAAAAACCACTACAGAAAACATCAACTAAAGAACTTACTGTTTGTCTTTTGGGATTTTAAACCACTTTTGAGTAATTTGGGTTTTGTAGGGTTTTTAGGTTGGCTTTTTTTATTATTCCTTTACCCTTTCAATAATACCATATTGCATAAGCAATTTTTCATCAAGATGTTCACAGAATACAGGTATCATATTCAGTTGTTAAAAAACACCACTTTTAAGTTTAAAAACTAGTAATATTCTCAAATACCGTGAGCCAGCCACTACCAGTCTGAGAGTTAAGAGAGTATTAAAGTTTTTGTTTTACTTGTTTATCTCCTGTACTGCTGCTATGTGAAATGGATTTTATCATAGGCAGCAAAATTGCCACTGGCTGGTTTCCAAAAGATCTCTTCCCCAACACTCTCCTCCCAGAGAGCTGCTGCATCCCTTGCTCTCATCCTCCTGCATTACCTGCCCACTCTCCTTTGGGTGCTGTGTCCAGAAAGCTGGGAAGGGGGCAACAGAACCCCTAAAACATTTGAAACACCCATGAAATAATTAGTTGCATTTATTCCAGCATTATTAGCACATGGGCTGCTACCTTTTGAAATGTTTGAAGTGCTGCTTCCATGTTCCTTTGTGTAAACAGAATTCGGATGTCTGTATTCTGCTAAGCACCAATTAGACAAGTGTTCCATCTCTGAAACCTCTGTCCAACTGCCAGGAAGTTCTGAACTCATGTAACTTCATGTAAGATCAGTAACAAAGAAATTAAACTTACTTCATTAGAAAAGCAGTTCTTCCAGGCATAAGTTCTATCACATATACGAAGTAAACTGAGACCCAGAAACGTTTTCCTCCAGTTTTGGAGAGACTGATTTTTGGGTACTTAGAACAACAGTAAAAACATTTTCATAGTAAGTACAAGTTTACAGCTGGTCTTTCAATGGGCTTTCACATTATATGCACTGATAAAACGGTTTTGAGATCAGTACATTACATAATATTTAAAAAATACTGTAAACCTGCAGATGTTAAGCCATTTCCTCATGGTCAATCAGGCTATTTCCACAGAGAGCCGTAAGAAAGAGAAAGACAACAATTGCAGAGGAAAGTGAATTCTTTAATGACCACAAATTCTAATACTACTACGTACTAATCTAGCTAATTTTTTTTTAAGCATGTGCATTTTTCAGGTGCTGTAGACACCAAAGAACGGTGTGTGGGAAAACTCCAGAAATACCTGACTTCTCCAAAATCCTTTAAAAACTGTTCTTTCTTCTTTTCTTTAATCTTCAGTACCTGTATCTGTTCAAAAGTTATTGGTAAATAGAAAAGACATGTCTCTTTAATGCTTATGAATGTATTTTGCCAGTACAAAACCTTTTCTCTGTTTCAGTAGTTCGGAAAGTTTTGATAAATTTCATGGAGATAGATGTCATAATTTCTAGCATTAGAAACTAAAGACATGAGGCCTAAAATGCTAATGACTTCCAAACTGTATTCCAGCAAAACGTGACAGGGTGTATTCACAGAAGACAATAGAGTACCATTAAGATTAGGTAATATAACTGAGCAACTAGAAAGAAACAGGAACTCACTTGAGAGTAAGACATTAAAAACACTAATCAGCCTTCAGAGTAAATTTAACAGAATTTTTCCCCCACTGTGGCTGCAAAACTGATCTTAACATTGAAGCTCTGACACTTCCATCAGATTAAGTATGTATCTTCTGTCTCACATAAATAAGATGTATGTTTAGAATATCCCCATGCTATCCAGGTTCAAGGAATTTTTCAATCTTCTTTCCTGAGCAGAAACTACATTATGCCAATTTTATCTTTGTTTATCCTTAGCAGTATTTCATCTTTACATATCTTTATGTAAAAAGATCTTTACATATCTTTATGTAAGAGATCTTTACAACAGCCAAATTCTGATGTCAGCACACCAGTGGGAAAACAGTTCATTAGTTTACTGCAGCTGCAAAGCCAGCAAACACACATTGCTTTGAGTGACACCAACAATAAGCACGTGTTTCAGATTTCTAGGTAACAGTCGGTATTAACAAGATATTGCAGTCTAGAAAAAACCACTCAGATACGAAGAATGTTTAACATAGACTGGGGACTAGACAAAAGCTTGGTTTAACTACCCAAATGGCTAAATGTCTATAATATATACTGTGAACCAAGGATTTGCTATTTATTTTGTCTGTTTTTCTTTTTTTGTTGTTTTTCCTTTTCATAGCAGAAGATGCACAGTGACATTAAGAAGACAAAATAGCATGAATTGATTCAAGTAGACAAGGAAGAAAAGTAACCACATATATGTTTGATTTCCTTTTCTATCAATCATCTCCATATTACTGTCTGCAAGCCCAAGGATAGTTTTTCTTTCACTTCCTATCGCTGGTAAGAGATTAACACTTCCTTTATGAGTCTCTGAGCACAGCTAAGGCTCTTGCTGTTTTACAAACTTAGGCATACAAACTCCTGGTAAGAATGCAGTCATGGATTTTGTATCCAAACTTTATTTAAAATATTTAAATTCACAAAAAGTCTTCCACATTATATACATAAAAATACATACTGACTTGCATATCCACCTAAAGTGATGTGTATGACTAAATCACATCACTTATACTGAAGACAACATCAGTAGAGCTCTGGTCTGCCACAGGTCTCCAGTATGCCCTTGAGTAATATTCAGCCTTTATCAGTTTGTTTCAGTTTTAGCAGACAGGGACAAACCCAGAAATTTGTCATTTACTATTATCACAACAACTCTTATTCATCTTTTTTCCAAGGTAAATAATCCTGTATTTCTCAAACTTCTAATCAGTCTTTGTAATACCAATGCTAATACAGTACTTGGTAAGTGATTACACACACACACCCTCACAAAAGGGAACACCACTACCAAAATCTTGAAGCCATTACTTGGTTCTGTTCACATTACAAAACTTGTTCCAGAGTTAATCAAGATTGATTGACAGAAAAGCGTATTGCTCAAAGACCACCATTCTTATTTACTGAAGATGGAATACTACAACTGAAGGAAAATACTTGAAGAAAAGGAATATTCCATGCCGTATTTCAAAACGGTAAAGACTTGCATGCCAGCCTCCCACCTATTACAAAGTTTCTATACAACGCTTGTTAAACAGCCTGTAACAGTTTTCACAGAAAACATTAGTCATTGCTGGGTTTTTCAGGAGAGATGATGACGCCCGATTTACAGAAGCCCTGGGCACTCAGAAATGTAACTGAAATCAAAGAAACTTGCAGTCTGAACATATAAAGTGCAACAGAATGCACTTCACTTCAGAAGTCACAATTAGAAATAGCAAATCAGGCATATGAAGCCAACTCGTCCTTCTGGTATTGGGGTTTGTGTTTTTTCCTTTTCAGTAACTCTTCAGTTCCCCATCTTTTAACTGCAATTAACATCATGCAGTCACCTCACAAAAAAGTATTAGTGGAAGAGTAAGATTAAAAATTCTTTGAGGTTTATAGTAGAATAAATGAGGCCATAGACTTCTGAACTAGTCTGTCCATTTCAGTGGTCAGACACCAGAAGTAATCACCTGTAATTCAGTAACCTTTTGGGTTTTTCCCCCCTTTCAAATGGGAGCTTTTTTTCCTTTCATAATACATTTATCTTAGTGTTGCTGGGAAACCATTAGAAAATATTGTACACGTGAAATTGCCATTAATTAGTGACACACTTGTAACAAAAGAGAATTATCAGATACAAAACCAAAGGGTGTCATCATCAATCAGTTTGAAATTCAGTTACATCTGGGCAAACTTGGTAAGCCTACATGGTCTGTTCCTCTAAGGACTGACAAAACTGGGACATTTACAAAGCAATTGGTTAATATGCCATTGGAAAAAAAAAATCACAACACAATTTCTTCTTCTCTGACCAGTGGCCTGTCCTAGTTAATGAAAAATGATTGTTACAAGACTCAAACTAATTAAAAAGATTAAACTATGAGCAAAATCAAATTAAAAATTTGGCTTTAGGCTTATGTGGCCAGCAATAGCTCAAGAACATTGCAACTGCAGTCTGCAGTTAAGTACAATTAATGAAAGTTTTAAAATCGTTAGAATAATTAACTGTGGATCATTTCTGTAACCTGGCTATATGACCTCCACAAAATTACTTATAATTCTTAAATATAAGCATGTAAATACATGCAAGTCACCCACGTCATCTAAGTCTTGCCAGCAAAGAGCATTTATTAGTTATTATACTATTAAACCCACTTAATATGTACATACAGTTTCCCCTCAAACATACCAAATTCTTGTGAGTGACACAAGAGACCTTCTACCAGATGATATTTTAATTTGTATTTTTTAGTCTTGTTTAAAATAACTACCTAGGTAAAAGCTAGGTCAGATCAAAGGTCCATCTAACTACACAACCTCAGAGAGTGGCCATTAACTTACGCAGAAGTATCAGGGTTAGTTAAGAGTAACTTTTTTTTCCTCTCACATAACTACAGCCTACTCCTAAACATTTAAGTAGCAACAAGCAGCCTTTCTCAATTTTAACATGATGTAACAGATGCCTAAAAAATACCTGTGCATGATATGATAAATTATTAGCATTAGCTATTTCTAGCGGTATGAAGACAGAGACACAACAGGCCAAACTCCAAAGGGGCCAATACCTAATAACCAGAGGAACATGCAGAAAGACAGTGGAAAGAAGGAGAGGGAGAGTGCTTGGCACAAATACATGTAAGATAACTAAGAAATGCCAAGTGACAAGATAGGGAAGACTTCAAGGCACACCTGGATTGCTAACCTCTCCAGAAGACCACAAGCCAGGCCTTGGGGTGGGGATGGCAGGGGGAGAATTGGAGAGAGGATGAAAGGGTGTGGGGGGCATTGAAATCAAAAGCAACTTTCACAGCAAATGCCTTGCCAAACTGTCACCATGGGAAAAGGAACAAGACTACTGGACCGACTGAAAAACAAAAGGACAATCACTCTCCAAAAAAACCCAAACCCCCACAAAACAAAAACCAGAATCCTAACCCAGCTATGATAAAGAACTGTATCTCCCTCATAAAATTCTAACCTATAAAACTTAATTTCACAGAAACATATTTAAACACTGCCTTAAACCTGTGTTTAAAATCTCCACGCTGAAATTAATTTATCACTTCTTTTCCTTTGAAAAGTTTCAGAAACTTTTCTTTTACTTTTGTATATATAGTGTCTTATTAAACATGCTTTTTACAGATTTTATGAATTAGTGTTGCTTAGACTGATATCTTTAGGTAAAAGAAAACACTGCACAGAATTTCCTTTTTTTCTACAGACTTGTCTTACACTCTACCAAACTGTACAGTTTTTAGTACGAACCTGTATCTGAACTCACCATCATGCATTTTTTCTTTTACATTAAAAACCCTAGCAGGCTGATAGTTTTCCAGAAACAATGCAAATGTCCCTATCTCTATCTCAAAAGAAAATATATACTAACTTTCACATTCGAATTGACTCTGAAGTTCCTTCAACATTCTAAGGTAGGACTGCCACAAGAAGTAGTTAGTTTTTCTCCTGTGCCTGCCCAATATTTTGTGAGTTCTCGTGATAAATTACACAAGAAAATGGTTCAGGTTAAAATTAACATAATTGGGGAGGGGTGAGTGTTCTAGTGTTGGTTGGTTTGTTTTTTTCCCTGCTAAGTTTTAACCTGGATCTGTCAACCCTTCCATTCAGGTGTGCAGCAAAACAAAATGCTTGTAAAGAGGGTACAGAACAGAGGTTGGGACAAGCACGTGAGAGCCCCACGTATTTTGGTGGCGGTTCTGGCTTTGCCTGCAAGGGCTGTTTATGTCAGTCACTGAGAAAATCAGTCTCTATGCATTTTGGATTGATAGGGCTATTTGTAATGTATCTGACAATTAAGCACACTACTATTAATCTTACTCATAATGACTAAAATGTTTTATGTATATGACATTTAAATATTCTTTTGTGATCAAAGTTATAGCTGAGATTTAATAGTTTACTGACAGCAATATACAAGTCTGGAGTTTAACGAGGTAGTAAAATACAATCAATCTTGAAAAAACTTCAATAGTCATAAAGAAGCTTTGCAGCAAAGCAGATGCCAAGTTTCTAAAACTTCTTTCAAAACCTTCAACTGTCTTATGGAAAGAAATAGAATATTGCTAACACAATTGCTCTCAAGTTTTAGTTAGTTTCTGGCTTGATCTTGGAATCGAAGGAGGGCTTCTTGGGTGCCTTAGAATTGTTTGTTTTCCCTTCTATCACTTGGTTAAGTCAAAGTTACCACCCCTCTTCACAAGCCTTACCCAAACTCTCAGTCATCTGACTTGCAGCCCTGAAACCAATCACCATATACTTGAACATCTGCTCTGTAAAGAGAAAGACTGACGTAAAAAAAAAAAAATATATATATTTTGTAGTCAAAAGTACAGTAAACCTCAACACGCTGCTACATGCTAGTTGCTTAGTTTGCTTAAACTTATTTGGATCTATTGAATGGACACTTGACCCCAGCCATAGCACACCAGTTAAAATCACTTCCTCAACAGCTGAAACTATACATCACATACTGTCCCACTCTGTGACGGCACCAAACCATGAATATAATCTAACACACCAGAAACTACCTTTGACTCAATTAAGCACCTGAACTTGTGCTTCATTTGCCATACATATGCAATCCTGAGGCGTTTCCTTTCTACATTCCTCAAAAGATGCACGTTAATTTTAGAGTTCTCAATGTTTTCATTCTCAGGACAGCGATAATGTTATCATACAGATATATCAAAACACTTCGAAAGTATCTGGCCTACATTTTATTACCCACAACCCCAAGCAGAAGGAGGGAAAGGATATAAAAACATTCTTTTTAAAAGCCCTTGGCATAAAAGCTGCTGCTCAGGCACTCTGGGACAGGTGCCCAGAACGTCTCAAGTTCCAATAATAAGAAAAGCTTTCATTAGGAGAAGAGGTCTGGACACAAAAATACAGATGCAATATCAGAAAACTTGCTAATAAGCACACAAATTTGTAACCAATTAAGTTGACCACGACTTCAACAAGCAAAAAGAACAAAAATTTGCAGGAACTGACCCACAGCCTGATGGCCAAAACTCTTAAGTTGAACACTTTCTGTAAGAACCATCTTCTATAACAGCATCTTTGGCTGACACATGGCCAAGAAGACAAAAAATCCACAGTTTTAAGAACTGATTCATGCCTGAGTTTGTACATTCTGTTAAAGCTGACTTTTATCATTAAGTCATATTTAAAGTTCTGCAAAGTTATCTTTTGAAGAAAACTAGAAGAAATTGAACAAACCTTTTTCAAGCATTTCCATCCCAAGTACAGCGTCATCATAATATTTCACATGTCAAAATGAATTTGCTTTCATAAACTTAAGTCAGTATAAACAAGCATGGACTTCACAAAGAACATACACATTATACAAAAGCATAAAGAAAAATATATTTGTTGGTTTAGTTCTAGAGTGTACAATACTTCCCATTTTCTTGATCCTTCAGTAAAGCCAGTATCTGACAAAAAAAAATATTCCTGTAACTCAGATTAAACAATACCAATATAGTAAGAAAAATCTTTCTCTGTCTTTTCAGTGATGCTGGGTGCAGTAGCAAGGTATTTGTTCCCATTTAAAGTTAGTCTCAAATCTTCTGGCTGTCTGAATTCTGTAAAAATAATTCATTAAGAAACGACAAAAAAAGTCTGCTCATAGACTGAAAATTATGTCTAATACACGCACATGAATTCAGCAAAACATGTATACATGATTTTGCAGTTCTGTTATTCCTGTTAGATAGGAATGACAAAGTTCACCACCGCAAGTCCACCAGCTGGGACAAAATAAAATACCTTTCAAGGATCACCTCAAAACTGCACTCCTCTACATTCTACAGACTTTGATCTAAGGCATTTCTCTAAACAATCACAACTCAAGTATCTTTTCCTGTAACTGGCAATATTCCACTGCAGTTTTGAAAATACTAGGCTAGACTCGTCCATTCAATAACTTTCAAAACTGTAAATGGACAACAAGGCTCATTTTCAGAAAAACTGCTATGTGCCTCGCTGCTTAAAAAGCAAAGCGCAAAGCCTACATTCTCTTCACATTTATAGATAAGAAAACTTTTCAATGTACTAACTAATATACTAACTGACCAGCCAAGACTTTGATTTCTATTTTTCAGTCTTTGTGGGATCACTGCTGTCATGGGAAACAGATCATCAGATAACAGAATATTTCTGATCTCTAAAAAATATTACTGCATCTCCACCCTGGGCATAGGACCAAATCCCAGGTTACAAAAACCTTGGTCCAAAGACCATGGTGTTAACAAACGAGCTGTGTCAATATTTGATCAATGCTCAACTTAATTCTCTATTTTCAGCATGGACTTAAGAAACAATACTACTGTGTCACAGTAGCATTTCATTTTTTTTCCCAGTGGAAAAAGGGATTAACAAAATAAAAAAGAGAGGCAAGACTCACAGTTCCCCAGGATGCTGTCAAACAAGCAGAGAAGATGCTTTTCTAACAACCCCTTTTGCTCATGAAAATTTAGCAAGTTTGTCAGTTATACTAAATAGGAAAAAAACGGTATGTATTACACTAAATTGAAAAATCTGAGGTAGGTTTTACATTTGAAACAATTTCAAAAGGCCATCCATAAACTCCAGAAATTAAGCTTTGCTTTTTGTAAACAGTGTGATCTTTTCAATCAAGAATACCCTTACGTAGATCTACTTGTTTCCCCTGCTCAATTATATGTTCTTCAAATGCTGGAACCCAAAAAAACACCTAGCTTGCCAAAATATTTTACTAACATATCCTGTAATTATTACTTATGATTCCACTTCAAACCTCTCTTCTAAACTGTGGATATGTTTCATGCACAAATTAGCAGTTAATGTATCAACTCTGGCATTGAGAGAACTCACAAGTGAACACTAATGAATTACAAAAATAGGTCCTCCTCTTTTAAGGAAAAGCAATGAAGTCATAATCCCTTAAAGGTCTGCAGGCAGGAAGGACAACAAAACTCTGGCAGTTCTCCATTCCAGCGATAAAATGTTTACCTTAACAAGCAAAAGTTGCAGGGAAGGGGGTGGTGATCAGAATTGCTCACCTTTAACCGTTTAACCACCTCATCGTTGGTAATTTTGTCCGTAATCTCCTTCACTCCAGGAGGATAGTAGATGATTTTACCGTCGGCAGCAGGTTTTGGTTGGGTAGCAGGGAAGTCCATCCTGGCGCTGCTGGTTATAAACTTTCCTTCTCCACAGTCCTCTACCGGCCTCTATCGGTCAGAAAACAAAAGTTCAGCAGAATGGAAACGACTTTCTAACCCCTCTTTTTCCATTCCTCACCCTCAATTCGCTGAAGGCCCCGGCTATCGCCCCGCCGGCCGCGCCCCCCAGCGCTGCCCCCGCCGCATCCCGGCGGGAGCGAGGCCCGGCCCGTCGCCGCTCCCCGCGACTCGGGCCCCTCCGCTCCCCTCCGGTGCCTCCTTTCATTGCGGGGCTGCTCCAGCCCAACACAGTTCGCAGCCGACGGTTTTACAATGAAATTAGGGGCCCAATCGACGGGTACCCCGCGGCTGAGGGCCCCTTACGGCCCGGGGAGTGGGCCGGGGGCGCCGTTCCCGGCCGCAGGGGGTGGTTCAGAGCCGGCACACCGGCCCCAGAGCCGGGAGATGAGGCCTAAACAGTTAGGCCTCAAAACTATCGGGAGGCAGAGAAGCCAACAGGAGAGGGGGAGGGAGGGAGGAAGGGAGGGAGGCGGCGGCGAGAGCAAACAAA
>VZRQ01009967.1:3086000-3104942 GCA_013397975.1 Machaerirhynchus nigripectus
CGGTGTAGGGGCGAGGCTGCCCAGTAAGTCTCGC
Organism: Machaerirhynchus nigripectus; assembly: GCA_013397975.1. NCBI lineage: Eukaryota > Metazoa > Chordata > Aves > Passeriformes > Dicruridae > Machaerirhynchus > Machaerirhynchus nigripectus. The sequence continues at coordinate 3,086,035 of VZRQ01009967.1, forward strand.
TCCGCGCGGAGCCCCGCGTTGGGCGGGCAGTAGCGGGCGCGGCCGGCGCAGCGCTGCCTTAGCTTGGCGCCAAAACCCCCGGAGCGGCTGGGCTGGGCGGGCTCCTCCGGGGCGGCGGGGGCACGGCCGGCGCCGAGCGGCGATGCCCGGCTGCCGGCAGTGTCAGCGAGCGAGCCGGCGCGTTCCCGGCTGCAGGGCGGGAAGGCTAGAGTTACGTTGGTGCTTCCTTACGGAGCCCGGGCCTCTCATGGCTGCGCGGGCTCGTCTGGCCGGTCCCTCAGGCATCTGGGGCCTGATCAGCGTGATAGAGAAGAAAGTGTGGGGAAACGGTGTGTGGGGTGGCACGGTGAGTGCGGTGGCAAGCGAGAGTGAACAGTCCTTCAGGCAGATGAGGGGAAAGAGCAGTACCCACACTTCGGTTACAAATCTTAAGGGCAGACTTGAATATGCAGACCAAAGAAGCCCTCGCCGGCCAACTCAGGAAATCCTTCCTGCAAAATGTCTTTGTAATTTAATATTCACATTTCCAATGGATGGGGTATGTCTGGAAAGTCAGTAGCAAAGTGGGATATATTTGTCTGTTTTGAATCTGCAGTATGTACCCTGCCTGTTTAAAGCGTAGGTGGCTGTGGAGTGTTTCCTAGATGCCCGTGCTGCTCAGAGAAGGTGTGTGACAGCTGAAAGATGACTAGCAGGGAATCAAGACTAATTTCGAGTCTTCAGCTGGTTATTTTTGTTATTCAAACCAGCTAAAAGTATTATTTTTCCTAATTCTGAAAATCTCTAATGAGTTTTCTTCAGAGCAAATTGAAGGCAGGAGGTCAGGACCAGTCTCCATGGAGGGATGTTTTTCTCCGTGGGGGTTGCACAGGTATGACAGGAGCCTTGCTAGGCACAGCAGAGTAGCTGGCATGGCCTGGCAGTGGCAACGGAAAGATGCAGGAGGGTGAGGAGATGGGAAAGGGGTAAGTAAGTAAGATTGTGGTGAAGTATGCCAAATTCCAGCTTTACAGGGTGTGGGTGGAAAATGTACAGAGGCTGAGAAGCTCTCTGGAACTTCTGGTGTAATAGCATGTGGGTAGGAAATTGCTCTCCTACGCTTGTGTTCGTTGTCTCCCTGCAGTGTTGTCCTACAGGAGTTAAAGCCTTGAATGTCCACAGCCTCTATGAAACCAGCTTAGAAGGATTATAGTAAAAATGACTGAGAGTTGAACACTTGGAGGATCTCAGACACTGATTTTGAAATTTAGAAGAGTGTCATCAGACCAGGTATTTAAATCTGGCTGTGAATCCAGACTTAGATGAAATGATTCTCTCCGCGCTTAACGATCGATGGATTTGGGCATTCACAATGGACAGGTGACACAAAGGTTGTACAGATTTTAGTAAATAAAGCCAGGACAAAGCATGTAATCTTTTTTCCTAATCCAAACTATAAGGGCCATTTAGATTTGCTTACAGTTGAAGTACTGAGACTAGCCATCAACTTTAATTTGTTGTCAATCACAAAAGATGTACTGTCAGAACTAATATACATTGAACATATGTGGGTCTTCTATCCTTACATTTGTTACATAAGGTGCTTCTCAAATCAAATTACTAATATAAACCATTTGGTGTAGGTTCCTTATTTTTAATACGCTTACATTAGCACAATAAATTAGAAACAAATCCTAGAAGATTATTCTGTAACTAAATAAAGTATATATCAAAAGCCTATATGAGCTGGTTTCAGTTTAAATAGAAAAAGACAGAATCTAAGTTAGTAAAAATGATGCAAGAAATAAAGTTGAAGTGTCTGTTGCTAAGGTTTTTTTCATGAACCAAACATAAAGCTAGAAAGATGTTAGGCAGACTTCTCTTTGGGCAGAATTGAAATATTACGGGTGCTGCATACCAGAAATTTCACCTCTCTGAATTTCCTAGGTTTTAATATTTATTTTCAAATATTCTTTAGTTGTTATTGAAAAGCACTGTTTTATGTATATCATTAGGGTGATCTACAATGTCTTAACTTCTTGTTGTAATCTTGTAGTTTCAAGATTTTTTTTCACAAACTGACACCATCTTTACTTAGAAATGTTTATACAGTGGGTCGTGAAGTAGGACTAAGAATGTAATGGTAAAGGGCTACGCTCCACAACTTGCTTTTAGTCTAAGGACAAACACGGTGCAAAGCCTCTAGTATGCACTTCTAATCACTTTTATTTTTCACCAAAGAATAAAATAAAGTCTTGCATTGTAAGGAATATGTATCTTGAAAGTAGCATGTAGTTAGACATGGCAATTCAAATATTTGACTTGAGAGTGCCAGGCAAGATTTGCTCATTCAGTTGAAATTCTGTTTCATCTTATGCAAGTTCTTTGTGAATCCCCACACTGAAGTACTCTTGGTTGTGGACCAAGATCTCTCTATCTTCTCGCAGATTTCAGATAAATTCAGTGAAGTTAGAATAACACAAGAAGTCTTGAAAGGTATCAGTGGCAGATTGACTATCAAGGAGTTCACACAAGATGCCTGCTTTTACAGGTAATGGGTTATTAGTCAGCAGTATGTTAGCCAGATATGTGGTGTTTTGAATGAGCCTTGGACAAATCATATCAGTAAAGAGGCTGAGAGGAATAGGTGCTAATTCTGTAATAATGGGCTGATTAGGCAATGGTCATATCTTTTCTCAGAAGAGAAGCACTGGGATTTGTACTTCTGCACCATTCGAAATTCTAAAGTGCTGAAACAGTGCATGTGGTTCTGATACCACACCCAATCATAAAAGCTTCAGATAATCTGACCTGTGGTACTCTTTAATCTGAATTGTCCTGAAATCTGCTCACATCAGATATGATTACAGCTGCTAGTGTCTGGTTTGTTGCTTTTGCTTGTTTGACCTTCACCCTTCTAATTTCAGCAAGCAGCTGAGATCTGACTTGGACTGTGCTTGTACAGCTGTAGCCAGGTTCACATGATCCCTTGGGTTTTACTGGATGGCTCTGTCTAATAATATGACCGAGTCCTTTAGTTTTTACCCAGATTTTACTGTTTCCATTGGAATTTTATTACCTTTACTCACATTATTTTTATTGGAATGTATTTACTCTGATCTGCTCTTGTTTGTTTTTATGATATTTTAGACTAAAATTGCAAGTATTATTCATAAGCAGACTGAAATAAAGGGTGCTGAACACCTGTGGGGCAGCCTTGTGAGGTGCTTCTTTCTCTGTATTGTGATAGGACAGGTTCAAAGAAAGGATCAAGAAAGGAAAAATGTGGTGGTTTTACTGGTGGGGGAAATAATGCAGCACGGGGTTTTCAGAACAAAACACCTTTCAGGTGAAACAGAAGAGAGTACAGAATGATTATTTCAAGCACAGAAAATCCTTTAGTTCATGTTGATTAAATTAAGCTATGTTCTTATGTTTCCAGGAACTGCTTAGTGGTTGTCCTCAGGTCTTTGTTAATACAGTAAACATGGATAGTAACAGTGACTAAGACGTAAACAGTCACATTAAGACATGATGGTGTGTTGTGAACTGCAATAAGTAATATCTGTCATTCAGCTGGGCAGACAAGTGAGAAATCCTATCTAGTAGGTTAGGGAAGCACTTGTCTTCCTAATAATACCTATGCTCTTGGAAGCTCCTGTTTTGCAGAACCAGGTGGTGGAGTGTGTATTAAATTTTAGTATAAAATTTTTCAGTATTACATTTTTTAAATCAGGGTCAAACAGGTCAAGAGGCAAACAAAAAAAAGCTTAAATTGCTTGTTTTCAATTGTACTATCTGCCAGTTCTTGATACCTAGCAGGTATCTCTGTCAGGTTGCTTCCTAATTGTGAATGCTGGGTTGTTTTCCTCTCCTTTTGAAAGACTATTATTTTAAAATGATAAACATTGCTTCCTGCAATACTTCAGTTCCCCTGAACTCAGTAAAAAACAAACCCTGGAAAATAATTTTTTGTCCTCAGTTTTGCTCAAAGGCTTTCTCTTGTAGCTCTTTGACTATGGTATTAGTCCTTGTTTCTGGCTCTCTTTCCTCTTTGTCCATTTGTTTATTCTCTCACACAGGCAGTTGCATGCAGCTCGTCCAGTTAAAATTATAGCCTCTAAGTTTGCTGCACTGGACCTTCAAAGTTATCCCTGATGTTTCTAATTAAATATTCCAGTATAACATATCTTCAGTAACATCACCTAATTGTTTTAACTGACTGTTTTAATAGTTGATGTATTTTACATCTGCTGTAAATTGAGGTGGGTCAGAGGTGGGTTTCTTGACAATGTGCATTGCCATACTGAAAAAGCTCCAAAAGGTGTTCCATTCCAGAGGGTATTTACAGTGAAATTAATTCTTAGAACTGACCAGGAAGCGAGCGTTGTCCAAAAACCAGGGAATTGTGTATCTCCTGTTTTCTACATTGACAGGATAAAATCTGTAGAAGGGTTCAGGAGGACTTACGTGTATTATGTCATAAAAACATAATGACAATCAGATGGAGACTCAAAGTGCTTCTGTGGAAGAGTCCCACAGCTCACTGAGTCTTCATGGAGTAGTACCACTTCTGAATAAAGTGAAGGACCAAATACTGTATGGATGATAAACTCTTTTGAAACTGATACCTAGCCGTGATTTGTCTAAATGTTATTTTTGCTCTGGTTTTGGTAAGGAGGGCTTCTCCTTGTGCTGTCTAAAAATGTCCTTACTCTGAATCGTGCTTGGAAATAGGGCAGTTACCACGAAATTATAGAATAGTTTGGGTAGAAAGGGACCTTTAAGGTCATCTTGTCAGTCCAGCCCCCCCTGCAGTAAGCAGGGACATCTCCAACTAGATCAGGTTGCTCCAAGCCCTGTCCAGCATGACCTTGAATGTTTCCACAGATGGGGTATCCATAACCTCTCTGAGCAACCTGTTCCAGTGTTTTAGCACCCTCCTGATAAAAAATACTTTACTTATATCTACACTTGGTTTAAAACTGTCACCCCTTGTCTTATCCCAACATCATTCTTGTAAGTCCCCTTATGGTCCTGGAAGGCTGTTACAAGGTCACCCTGGAGTAACTCTTCTGCAGGCTGAACAACCCAAGTTCTCTTAGCCTTTCCTCACAGGAAAGATGCTTCAGCCCTCTGATCATCTTCATGGCCTTTCTCCAGACCAGTTCCAACAGGTCCATGTCCTTCCTGTGCTGGGACCCCAGAGCTGGATGCAGCACTGCAGGTGGGGTCTCAGCAGAGCAGAGCAGAGGGACAGGATCCCCTCCCTGGCCCTGCTGCCCACGGTGCTCTGGATGCAGCCCAGGACACGTTTGGCTTTCTGAGCTGTGAGTGCCCATGGCTGGGTCATGTCCAGCCTCTCACCCACCAGCACCCCCAAATGCTCTTTGCACAGGGCTGCTCTTGATTGCTCTTGATTCGTTAGTTCCCCAGCCTGTGTATATATATATATACACACACATATATATACAATGGCCACTGAACTTTTGTAGTGTTATGGTGCATTCAGAAATGACAAGGATTGTCACTTTACATAACATTTAAGCCATTGTGAAAAAGTGTATATTTATGAATACATTTGTAATTTACAAACCACTCTATTGACAGAATGATTGCACTTCTTTCATTTGCTTGCAAGTGAAGTAAAATCGATTTATTGGCACTTGCAGATTGGTGATTTCACAGGAGAATTTTTAGAAGCCTCCATGATCCATTGCTAGTTTTGAACATTCAGAAACTGAAGTTACAGCAGCCTACTGCATGTCATCTATCCACCTCCTTTCTAGCTGCTCTCAATTATGATGACTTGTCACCATTCACTCCATAATTACATTCTCAAGGTTATTTCCATCACTGCTCCTGATGTGTCCAAAGCACATACATTTACACCTATTCATTTCTGACAACCAAGTCTACTTTTCTCCAATAATATATTTAATATGTGCATTTATCATCTTTTCTGTCCAGAAGATGTCTTTGCTTGCACCATATCGCAACAGCTTCAATTTTCTTTGTCACTATCAATAATTTCTCAAAAGTCACATTCATAAGTTGCTACAGCAAAAAATTAGGCATTTCACCGGTCAAATCTTTCTACTTTCATGGTGAAATTTTTTTTCCAGGCTTTTATAAGGGAAGCCATGGATGGGTCAACTGTTCTTCAAAATTTTCCAGTTTCTATTGGACAGGTTCTGATTGGGTAGATTTGATCCCAGGTAATTGAATTTATGAACTGTCTCTATAGCTAGACCACTAATCATGAAGCTAGATAATACACTATTTTTACTAATTAAGTAAAGTTATTTTATTTATGGCATACCCAAGAATACCCTGTGTTTTTCATTAGCCTTTTATTGTCTCTCTAATGCTTGGTGTACAGCAGAGGCGGTTGCGACAGTGCTATGTCATCAGCTGAAGGTCATTTAAAAGAAGTTTAAATTGTTCCATTTCAAATTTCAGCTTTTCCATTCTGTGAAGTCCTGAGATTTTTTTTTTTGTTCCAGGCAGGCTACAAGGAAATTTGCAGTTATCTGTAGTTTTAATAGTAGCACGTTTCTTTATATTCACTTGGTATTTTTTCAAATAACAAGGCAGATTTGGGGAAATTCTGAGTGTATGGGACTGCATAGAGGAAATACTGCTGGGGAAATTGGGAAAGTTTGGCAGTATGTTTAGCCCATGGCAGCTGTTTTTTGGGGGGAAGACAATGAGTCTCCCCCCCTGCCCCTTTATATAAGAACTGTCCTATGATCTATTAAAAAATGAGAACATGTGTGGTACTAACAAGTTCTGATTAAGAGGCTCATTTGTGAAAAGTTTCAACTGTATTTATGATGCTGCTGTTGCTACTTCTTCCACAAATACGTCTGCTGCTCGCAGTAAAGAAAAGAATGATATGAAACTTTACAAATTAATATGAACTTGGAATTTACCATTATGGTCAAAGAAAGATGTTTGATGAATGGATGTGCAGCCTCAGAGCTGTGCTGTAATGACAGGGTCATTTCATGTTGATGGATAGGTTACGTGGTGTATTATTCAGAGGCTTAAAAAAGAGTTGCATTTATCAAACTTGGGGAAGCATCAAAGGGTGTGGGTATGACTGTGTGAGCAACAGAATCGTTATAGTTTGCCTTTGAACAAAGTCAGGAAATATATTGATCATATAGGTTTATGCACTAGGAGAGCAACTAATGATGATCCAGTCAATGTGTTCTGTGGACGGCTCAAAGGGATAATCATTAAAACATTACACCACTAGACCATTTTGGAACTCGAATATGAAAGTTGTAATTTCAAAACCTCATAAAGAACAACTTGCATTTGAATTTACAAAATAAAATTACTTCTTTGGTTTGTGCTGCTCCAGTCACTTCATCCTTACAATTCTACTTCAGTTAATGCACTGGACATTTGCATCCAGGTCATCAGCCAGCATGACAGTAGCAGCACACTGATAATGGAGTGATCCAGCAGCAGGGAATACTGAGTATCAATGGAAGAAGATTTTCCTAAATTCAGGATATGTGGCAGCAGAGAAGCTAAATAAGGTTATTTGAGCCAGTGCTTGTGTGGGTGCTTGACAAAGCAGACATCAAATTGGTATCTACAGAGAGCACGGAATATCAAGTATTGAGTAGACAAAGCCAGAAGTAGCTTAGATAAGGCAAGAGCAAATATAGAAATGAGAAAAGTATAGTATTGGCAAAAATGCTTAGTAATACAAAAACTCTGTTAACAATATTCAGATTTTTAGCCAAAAATTCATGATGTAGTATTAAAAAGTCCATGATGATGGAGTGATTAATGAAGGTGATACTAATGCCAGCAGAGGGATTACTGCTTGTAAAGTAGAGTGGTATGTATCCACTTAGAATTTCACCAACATCTAATACCACTATTTATATCCTATCTGAATTTGGCAAGGCAGCTCATGTGTACTCTGTGTGATATACTATACACTGTATCAAGCACATAAACACTTGCTTTCTTAAGTGTATCTCTGGACTGTGCTTTTTATCTTCCAGACACTGCGTACTTATACCTAATCATTTATATTTTTAGGGAAGCACTTGCTAAAATTGTAAACTTCCTTCATCTAGGTCCTTTAGTAAGGCAGAAAAAGACTTAGCCACCATGTGAACATTTAAGTCACTATTTTAGATGTAGTCAGGTTTTGTTTATGAAATGCCAGTGACCTGTATTTAATCAATAATTTTTAAACCTTCAAGATCTGCTCAGCAGCCACCTCCAATCCAGAAGAAAACTGGAGTGAATCATATTTTTCATCCATTTTCAGTATCATTCAGCTGCCTGGATGTACTCTGTTAGGCATTAATTTTTCTTCAATAACAATATGTTCTCTTACACAGCCTCACAGTAAAAAAAAGATTTAATTGAAAAAATATGTTGACAAGTCTATCAGATTCTGAATATAGTAAGAACAGAATAATCTTACTTCTAGGGGAGAAAAGCAATAGATCCTTAAATCCCCTAAGGAAGCTGCTTCATACAGCAAGTATGAAATAACACTAAAAGAAGTACACAAATGCTGACATAATCTATGAGCAAAAGAACCCCCAAAGCCTCTATGGTTTCCTGAATTTAAGCAAACTTGCAGTAATATTTTGTCTGTCTTACCAAAGCCTTATTTTGGTGTTTGTCTCTCTGTTCCTTTCTAAAAGATTTGTCCCTTGACCTGCTGCTCAGTGTGGGAAATGGGAACACAAGAAAAGATATGAATGAATGGGAGAAATGGGATGAGGAAAGACGTAGTAGAAAATCTGCAACTGGCTGGGCAGTAGGAGTTTCACATGAGCAAGCAAAAAATGCAGAGATAGAAGGCAAAATAAATAGCACTGAATTAATTGTAAGTATCTTTCAAATATCATTATTTGTGGACTGTAAGTACAATTTTGCCATATTCAAGATGAACTGGAGAAGCCAAATTTTGAGAACAATACAATTAAATGTTCTTTTATATATCTTAAAACGATTTACACCTACGGTTCTATTTACTTAATATAAAGGCTCCTTTAAATTTTGATTTTGGCTTTGCATGTTTAGCAGCCACTAAAATAATCTCTTTGGAAACTAGCTGAACAAACTTGGAAGAGGATTTTTAAAAACAGAGCATACTATTAAAACTCAAAAAGGAGATGGTTGTGGATTTCTTTTTCCCCTTGTTTACATATGAAGGGGAGTTTAGGTCAACTGGAGCGCTGCATCAAAATATATTGGGAGCTTTTATTTCTGTGTGCATATGTCCTGCTTGCTGTTTTGATGCTGCTGGTTGGTCTTCTTGCTGAGACCTGGGAAGAACGTATGTGTCATAGTGGCTGCAGTCACACTTGGGAGTGACACAACCTGCCATCCCCAAAGTGGTGAACCTGACAGTGTAGAGTTTTGAAAAGTACATGAAACAAGCTTAAATTATGGAAATGTTTGTTTTATATTTCATTCCATTAATGGGTTTAAACATAATCTAGATATGGATTTACTTGTACATGCCTTTCATAATTGCTGAATTTGAAAAGTACATATATAACCAGAGACAATTAGGAAAGTCCAAAAACGTGTCTTTAAGAGTCGTCAAACTGCATAATGCTGCTGAGGAAAATAATTATCAACACATGTATGGATGTTGTGCTTTATCCCCAGCCAGCAACCAAGTCCCACACAGCCACTCAATCTTTCTCTCACAGCGGAATAGGAAAGAGAATTGGAAGGGTAAAAGGGAGAAAACTCATGGGTTGAGATAAAGACAGTTTACTAGCAAAAACCTCAAAGTAAAGCAAAAACCTCACAGAGAAAACCAAGGAATCCATTTACCATTTCCATGGGCAGGCAGGTGTTCAGCCATCCCCAGAAAAGCAAGGCTTCATCACGTGTATTTGGGAAGTACAAATGCCATCACTCAAAACGTTCCCCCCCTTTCTCATTCTTCCCCCAGCTTTAAATACTGAGGATGACACTGTATGGTCTGGAATATCCCTTTGGCCAGTTGGGGTCAGCTGCTTCAGCTGTGTCCTTTCCCAACTCCTTGTGCACCCCCAGCCTCTTCACAGAAGATGCCTGGACTCTGTGTAAGGGCTGCTCACCAATAATAAAAACATCTCTGTTGTATTATCAATCCTGCTTTCAGCACAAATCCAAAACACAGCCCCATACTAGCCACTGTAAAGAAAATTAACTCTATCCCACCCAAACCCAGCACAATGGATGAGGGGGAAATTGGCAATTTGTTCTGCTGAATATGTAACCTTTTCCTTTTCTACTCTTCTCCTGTGTAGTATATTTAGTTTATTTTTTGTAAATGGAAAATAGGCAAGTTCATAATGAAAACCGATATAAGGATAAAACTCAAGTTTTGAGGTACACATTTTTGTCTCCTAACCATCACCACTGCACAGAAGAATACTCACAAATTGAAGAACTACACAGAAAATATGAACTACTCCCATTTAAATGTTCTTTTGTGTGTTCTTTCTTCCACGTTTTGGGGAATGTGATCAGAGGAGTAAAGCAGTTGAAAGAGTTCAGTGTTTGATCATCTATTTGAAAAAAGCTTAAACGTGTTTTCATGCTGGTTGTATCAACTGTTTTGGCTTGGGGGTTGGTTTGTTTGTTTGTCTGGGTTTTTAATAAGTTGTCTATTACAGATGGGCCCAGATCCAAATGACACCACCTCTGCTCCATCCTGAATTGTGTGTATCAGGTTGCAGATACCAATCTGAATGTCATGAGCTAGAGCAGGGTGGAATGGAGCTTGTCTTAAGATATGATTCCCTCATTCTTTGAACTTGGAATTGTCATGAATTTGACAGGTATAAGGTAACTAATTTTTGCCTAGTCCCTAAATAAATTGGAAACTGTAGACTGTCCTGTTAAAAGGAGTGACTGTCCTTTTATGTCTCTGAAACTGTAAGATGGTCCTTAGCTGCCCGTGGCTTTCTAAATTTGAGTTTCTTTTGTTGCTGGTGTTATTCACTGGAAAAGAATGTGGCCCCATTTCCAGTGAGAGAGGGTATGAAATGTTAAAAAATAGAAGTGCTAGGTGGATTTTAAAGGGACTAAAAAAAAACCCCCGAAGACGTCAGAATTTACAGGAAAGCAAAAGAAGGCCTTGTTCCCCATTCAGCAACAACCAAATAGCTACCAAATGGAGTTCATTTCTTATCTAAATAATTAGAGTCTATTATGTGACAGTTAAAAAGAAACACATAATAAACAAAGGATTTTCTTAAAAAATAGTAGTCTACACAGCTGTCTTTAAATGCACATCACTCACTCCCTGCTCCCTTCCCCCATTCTCTTTGGCTTCTTGTTTCAGCATAAGGCACCTGGCATACAAGTTATTCGAGTTCAGAAAGTAGTTACTGAAATCTAATTAATAAATGAGTGGTAGTGGGTTTAGACCATAACAAGTTCCCTAATTTATTTTTACAAGCAGTTGGAGCAATCCACAGATGTTCGTGACAGATGTCAAGCACAAGGATTGCTGTAACTAGCAGCTTTTGGGTAACAAATGGTAAGTGAGGAAAACTGACACTAAGCAGGATACCTGCAAGATATTTATATATTGTAGAATTTTGAAGCCATTGAGTTGTGGTATCAGAAAATTTTGTAAAATATTCATACCTGGATAGGACATGTGTTGCACATCTCTGTACTTGAGAATAAGGCCTCCATGAAACTATTTTGGGAAAGAAATAAAATAAATTTTTATATTGTTTTTATCTTACAATAATTGAAGGTCAGTCACTTGGAGGAAAACGGGTTTGTAAATCACTTGTGACTGGCAAGCAATTAACTTCTGGTAAATGAATTGCATGGGCAATGGAGTACAGTCTGTCTTGACAGGTAAAAGTATTTTTTTTCATTTGAGTAACATTAATAAATGATTGAAACTTGACTAAAATTCAGGCTTGTACTTAACATTAGATCTACTTAGAAATTCCATCCTGCAACAAGGTCCAATATTTTAACATTCAAAATTTCTGAATCAGCTCAAACAAGACATCTCAAAATTTTCAGTAGAATGAAAGTACTGTTTTTTATTTAGAATCACTGAAGTGTTTTAATGATTTTTTCCCAGAATTTAGTAAGGTGAAATGGATTGATAGCTTAATATCACAAAACCCATAAAATACAAAAATATATAAACTAAATTTTACTTACACTATTATATAGTCAAAAGAAAATAATAACTGATAGCTTTTTCCCCCCCCTTTTCTTCTTAAGGAACATTTTAAATGGTTTGTTTCCAAGTGTTTATTTCTGAATCTCAGTATGATGTGGTCACATTAAGTAAACTTGGGAATTAATATATTAAAATGCATCTCTTTTGCTCTGTGGATTTACTTTAGGAGATATAGAGTACCTTAACATGATAAAATCCTAATACGAGCAAGGTAGTTTGTAGTTATTACATGCTATCTTGATGAAGGTAAACAGGAACATAAGATTATTTTAACCATCTAATACATATAATGAGATATTGTTCTAACTAAATGAAAAAAACTTCTTTTCCGTTCTGCATCTGCCCTAATTTTTCCTTAGTGAAGACAAAGTCAAGCATGGAATTCTTTGGATTTAGTTGCTACCACTTATGCTAGGGATTTGACTCTTAGTAAGATATCCTAGGAGAAGCTCAGCTGCCCAAGAATGTAAAATGCTGAAGTGTAAATTCTTTGCAAATTCTTGAATTATGTTAGTTCAGTCTTAACCTAGAATATTTTAGCCCAGTTCAAAATCAGTGACATTTCTTCTGCAACTCTGTCTGTCCACTTAATAACTGTCTGAAGGCAGATACCTTGCAGATTGGAAACCTGGAGATTTTCTGTCCTGCGGCAGTTTTGTTCTTACAACTCTGCCTTTACGAATGAATGGAGGCCATTAATGATATTATTCCATGGAAACGTACTCTATCTTAATCAGCATACAATAATTGTTTTGTAAAAAACAATAAGTAAACTTTCACATCCTGGTCAAATTCCAGTTTAGATAACAGCACCCTGCTTACTAAGTTCCTACAATTTCAGGTGGATAATAACTGCCTATTAACCTACTCTGTGGTATTGCATGGCATAGTTAAACAGCTGTTGCATTTTGTTTGATGTAGATGTATGAAGTGAATCCCCCATGTTTTTGCTGGGTTTTTTTGGTTTTTTTAACGTAACATCTTGGCAATGGTAGAAGTTGCAGAAGTGTCAACCATTATTCATTTTGTTCCTGTTAAGTCTAATTCCTGCAGTGATATACATGAAATCTGAAAAAATAATACAGACATGCAATTTTACTGCTAACCTTGTTCTTAGGCCACTTAAATATGCTGATTTCTAAGATATCTGATACTAAATTTACCATAGGGTAGGATCAATGCAGGTTTTAAAAAAGTGATATTCAACAGATAAAACCATGACAGATAAAATGAAAGCTTATTACTTTTTATCATGCGCCAAGGTGGCATATTAAGGATTGTTTGTTCTACATTTCTGCAGTTTAAACAGATTAGGTTGGATTTTTGGTGTCTATTGAATTTGACATATCAGATTAACAAAAACAGCAGAGCAGAGAACATCCAATACAGGAATCAGATTCACCACAAATCAAATCTGAAGTGTGAGCTTATTCCAAATTCAGAAGGTCCTCGTGGCAGTGAAGATTCTGTCAGCTATATAAGCATGACCTCATTCTATGCCTGCAGAGAAAATACAATTAAGTATAATTCTTCAGTTCTTGGATAATAGCACTTACTATCTCTCTGCACCTCCTTTCCTAAAACCCAAGCATCTTTACAGTTCACATATTCCAGAGATGTTTAGCATAGCAGATGTAATGAGCAAATTTTGTTTCTGTTCTACAATGTATCTGGAGTACCTCATTACAGTACAGGTTCTTTAAATGAAGAATAGTAATATGCTGCTTTAGAGTGCATTTAAACAAGAATTTGAAAATTTGCAACTATTAACATTCAGTGGTAACATTATAAACTCCTTTGATAGTTAACTGATGGATAGGTGAACCAAAGTACTGATTTGTTGAGTGCTTTCGTATTCATTAGTGGTAATGCTGGAATAAGTGTGACCTGTTTACTTAAAAATGCAATCCTATTGATACCAGCAGAATTTTTTGCTATTGTCTTCAGGGGGGCAAAAATTGCCTTGATGATCTAGATTTCTGCTGCTTCTAAATATTGGGTTTTTCCTGTTGAAAATAATGCTGAAATAGAACCATGTATAAAGGGAATTAAGGCATTATTTTAATATAGATATAATAAATCTGCACTATTTGGAATTAAAAAATGAACGTGTGAAATTACTAACATTACTGCAGTGATACCAACCTGTTTCTTCAGTTAACTATGGAATCGATAGCTATATGGAACAAAAGATCAATATCCTGCAAGTATAGAAGACAGATATGGAGCTTCTTAATTGAGATAAAACACCAATATTCACTATGCATTTGACTTAAGGAGGAGAAGCGACAGGTATGTGAGTTCCTCTGCACACATTTCTTTATATAAAACTTCTCCCTTCCTCTTTTTTTTTTTTTTCTTAAGGAATTAAATTTCTACTTCAGAAATCACATTCTGGCAGAGAAGCGTTACCTTTTGTAGAAACACAAACTCTAAGATCATGGACAAAGTAATATTAACAGGAGACACAGACATTCCAAGAAGCTAAGTTAAACATCTTAAATCAGCATTAAGGTAAATCAATTAAAAAAATAGGGAGGGATAGCTAACACCCTTTAGTTCTGCAATGGTAAGTGAAACCTAAAGCTGGCAACAGAATGTGGAAGGCTCCTTAGGAAGAGGGCCACAGCATGGAGGGACTGGATCAACTTTTATGAAAATGATTTCTGCAGGAACTAGATGAGGGCTATTTTCATCTCTCCTTTCTGAAGGAAGGAAAAATCTATGGCAGTTTGGGGGTTTAATTACATATATTAATGGTCCAAAGTAAAATTCTGAATAATGATAGAAACTTTACCTTAAGCTCCTGGAAAAATAACTTGTTTCAGATTTACTGCAGCAGACATTAATTTTTAATGCACACTTATTCCTCAGGTCTTTTCAGTATAAACAGTATTTATTATTGTATATTCAACATGTTACTGTAAGTAATAACAAGCCTTTAAAACTGGTGAAGTTAAACATGTCTTTCTTGCCCACACCACTACGCTCTTCAAGCCAAAAGTTTAGCTGCAAATTGTTCTTGCAAATGAAAACCTAATTTTTTTTTTAACTATAAAGACATGTTGAATGTAGAAGAAAGGAAATCACAATTTGCTGAGTAGACGTAGGCTGTGTATAATTAGAAACATTATAACTGACATTTCCTTGTTTTGTGGCTCAACTCTGGTAATATTAATATTTTAATGTGATTTATAACAAAAGCAAAAACGTACTAAAGTATTTTTACTTTAAGAAGGCAGCACTGAAAAAACTAAAATGGAAAATCTGTTGTTAAAGTATTCAGTGAAGACCAGACTAAACACTTCAGCCAAACAGCACAGATTACATGCTGTATGTTCAAGCCACTCCAAGTAAAAACAAGCCAAGTGTAGACATAAGGAGCGGCAAAGGAATGGAAAAAAAACCCCAACCCAAACCAGCATATATAATAGGTGATTATGGTGTTGTTTGAAAAAGTTGTGTGAAAATTCAAAGAAAAAGGACACAAATACTTGAAAGAGTCTCTATTACAGTTATTATAATTTTCTAATCAAAAATCCCTCCTATTTAAATCAAATCCCTCCTATTTACCTTGTTAACTGTGGTAGTGAGAAATCTGCCAGTGCCCAAATTAGTCTGGTATTTTCATGGTGTCAAATACTGTAATATGTACAACTGGCGAAGAACAGCATAGTTTCATGCATCAAGTGCCAGCAGCAACACCCCTCTAGCAGTGCAGTTTAATGGAGACTATCAGACTAGAGCATACTGCAAACCTCTCTCTTCCTCTTTTTTTGGCAACCTTAAAAATATAAAGACACAGTCATTACACTGGAATTTACATGACCTATTTTTCCAAACGTATGATTAACACATTACCAGCATCACACCCTTAAAGAAAAATGATTTTGTTTCTGATACTTGTCCAAGCACTGAACACATGAAGTAAGGAAACAGTTCCTTGAAACTGTCACTTGACACCACATGCACACAAATTCCGATCAAGGCAAATTTTCCTCCAGATTTTTTGACACATACAATAGCAGTGTACTGAATGATTATTTTGCTTTTGTGAGCCACGGCAAGAGACAGCTTTTTTGAGGCTTATGAGCATATCCTCTGGATGAGTATGTATAGGATTTATGTATAGTATTACAAGTGTAAATGTTTGTCCTTGTTTATTTAAATATTGTACATTATGTAGCTACAAGGTAAGTACTGAAATGTCAAAGTCACAGGCAAACTAGCAATGCTTAAATCAATTTATTTCCTAAAACATGGTATGTTTTGAATACAAATTTCAGATTTTCTTACATTTCCTTTTTTGAGGAATACATACATTGAGGAATCCTACATAAAAAACCTGACTTACCTTTCTGTTGCCGAGCTACCAAATATGCAGCACTTTGGGATTGTGATCCCTACAAGCTCTAGACAAATTACCCGAAGCAGCCTTCTGCAGTTTTCACAGGACAACTATGGTGAGCTACCCATGCGTACATAGTTCACCCTAAAACTAGCTATCATTTTTGCACCTGCTTATTCATTATTGGCATTAAAATTAAAAGTTACATCTAGAATGGAAACAGCTGGGTCCTGGTGGCAGGAGGAGGCTTTCCAGGCCCTTAAGAAACCGGAATGGGAGTACCTGTAATTGAGAAACAAAGCTGGCTGTGACTTCTTGGTCTTTCTTGTGAGGCGCCTAAGATAAGGTGCTAAATAAGCAGCACTTTGGTAGTCTGCTGAAGGCTACGTCTTCCATGTTTCCCTCTTTGAAGAAAAATGAAGGACAAATGAGGCTCAGGGATGCCACCTCCTTTGAATGGGATGAATCACACCATGAGGGATCTGCGGGTTGGGAGACAACCTTGCCCCCTTTGTGGAGGACCAGGCATAAGCATGGAAGCATGTTTTGTCTCAAACATTATGACTGTTGTGACAGGAAGTTCAGACTATAAAAGGGTGTCCTTTGGAGGTGAGGCTGTGCTGTATGCAGCCAACTTCCTTTTCTGACTTGAGACTCATGCTCAGTGTGCCTGCATCAAGACGCGGGTTGAGTCCCTCACTACAGGGCACCTCACTACAAGAGGCTCCAGGATCACCACAGACCTCATTTCCTGGAGGGCTCTAAAGGGCTGACCATTGCGTGCATGAATGAAATGGTGCAAAAATCTGTTTTACATAAGGCGTGCACAAGATAAACTATAAAAAGAAGTGGATTAGTCTGTCTCTCCCTCCTCTCTTACCCCCAATCCAGACCACTAGGGAACCTGAAACGTTGTTAGGATTGGGAGCATATTAAATTGTGAGCTTGTTAGCCAACAATAACAAGACCTGGAGTTTGTTATGGGAGTTGGAAGCTTACTGAAGTTTGTTGTAAAAGTTACGGGCTTGTTAGCCAACACTTTTGAGACTAAATAGTGGGCTATTTGCTGGAGTTAAGATGATTATACAAGAAGACATAAAAGTTCTCTGACACATGAATTGGTGTATTTGTTCATCGTGATGAGAAGTTATAAAGAACATTGAGCACCCTACTGAGGAGGTTGTGACACCCTGTCGGAAGGGAAAATGCTTCTCCCCTTTCATGGGAGTGTCCTGTTTCTGTTCCCTAAGAGGTTCACCGTGGGACACCTCCAGCAAATGTCCTCCTGAGGCATTGTGCCCTGATGGGAGGTGGCTGCATGCAGATGGCAGGGAGGTATCCCAAGACAATGGGGCATAGGAATCTATCTCCTGAGAACTGGATGTACAAGCATGAAGTAGTGGAGACCCTGCCTATTACCTTGCTGGGGCAGGCAGGCAGACAGAACTGACAAGGATGCCTATGGCAATTTAATGAAGTCCTATTCTCAGACATCAGTTAACGTGTAAACTTCATATGTAACTTTCCAACTATATTCTAAAGCCCATTTGGTGACCATGAAGTTTCTCAGGTCAATGAACTTCTATAAAAACTACAGAAAAGTTCTCCCAGTAGAACCATCTCATCTTGAGTGTGATTGGTTTTGATGTTTTTTTAAAATAATTTTATTTTAAGAGCTCTGCCCCTTTTGCACCTTGTGTATCAACACGTGTTAATAAATTCAGAACTCTTGTTCAGATACTTAGTTACTTTCGTGGTGACTTCAGTTCTAATTCAGGGCTACTTATCATCATCTCAGTCCGTCAAGAGCTCATTATCTTTTCTTTCTTTCCATAATCTTCCACTGTCCGTCTCCATCAAGTGTCCATTACTTCTTGCAGATAACGAAGCCTTCTCCTCCTAAGTAGGTGCTCCTCTGTTGCAGTTCGTAACTTCCACAGCAATCACTGATGCCAGATCCCAGCAGACACTCCCAGGTTCCATAAAAACTCAGTTTCGTCCGCCGTTTACATGCCAGTTCCCCTTCAGTATCAGCATACAGACCCACGGCATAATTCCAGACTGTGGGACCTATCGCTCCTCAACGTTAAAAGCTGTTTGGTAAAACGGGGCAAACAGCAGCAGAAACTAAACGCTCATGCTTTTTGTTACAAGTGTGAAACCTGTCACTACACGGCTGAGACATATCACCCCGCTAGCTCTCGCCGATACCCGGCTGTTCCTGACCTCACCCCCGTACCGTACCCAACAGCGCAGCTCCCACCCCCCTGCCCTGCCCTCCCTCCTACGCAGGTTTTCAGCCGGCTTCCGGGGCGGAGCTGCCCTCAGCCGGCCGGGGCGGGACCGTGGGCCCCGGGCGGGCAGGGGAAGGGGCGG